>JASTWR010000510.1:0-122952 GCA_030770355.1 Harpagoxenus sublaevis | reverse complement strand
TCGATCAAATCTACCTATCGGCACCGGCTCTCGATCCAAATGGACTATCTACGAAGAGTTCGAAGATAGGAGGATGTCCCGGAGTCGTTGAGGTCAAAACTAGTAGGATATAGGAGCCTGGAGTGCAGGATGGCTTCTATTGGCGCTATAAGCGTGCTAAATTTTCCAACGGTGAGCATCTGAGCTCCCACTATACGTTTACTACTCTATCCCGTTTTCCAAAGGCCACCGAATGTAGCGCGAGAAAAGGGTAGAGTGACGATTTGGGATTTTCCTGCTCTGAGGCGGCTTGCATACGACTATCGAACTCTCGACGAGTTTCCACAAGACGGGTGCCGCAGTCACCTTGTGTCGGTGAGCAACGGTCACGCCCAGCTATGTATGAAGCGCCTCAGAGCGAGGAAACTATTTCGACTATGAAGTTGCGAGTTCCAAGCGAACCGCCCATATATCAAACGAACAACTATAAGCTTGACTGGAGTTACTCCTTGAGAACGACAACCGGGACTGATCTACCGCCCACCCTGAGGAGTCCGGCTGGATCCAAGAAGGGGGAAGGCCGATCTACCGCCCACCCTGAGGAGTCCGGCCGGATCCAAGAAGGGGGCAAAGCTCGGAGGTGTATTGGAGCAACCAGGTCTACGCTCTAATCTATTGATATCTTCTGCGAAGCAGCAAGATTAAACGAGTTTTACGAGATATCAAGCCGAATGAGATCCGACTTGATCTACAACGAGAATACTATTAAACAATTTAATTTAATCTACAAGAACAGTGAACTTATATTCTAACAAGGTTATCTAATGACTAAATCTATTAAGAAACAAAATAACTACGAATTGCTACTAATATTAATAACGATAGAAGATACAGGACGTCCCCACTTTATCCTGCGTAAATTCATCTCTAGCTCTAGATTCTGATTTCAAACAACAACATCCATGTATAGGAAAGCTACTTGTAGTTATTTGGCGCGAGTGGCAATAACGAAAATTGTCTCTTGTAGAGGAGCATACTACTAAACTACTAGATATTTCACGATTTGTAGTCTGTGAAGAAGACCTGTTTTTCTTTAACGAAGATGGAGCAGTGGGGACTTGCTTCGATCGTCTGACTTTATTAATGGAAGTGTCAGCTGAGCCGCAAGTCATAAATGAACGAGAAGGCTGTGGTGGACGGGATGACACCGAGCCCACTAGTACCCATCCAAAGATGGTGTTGAATGCGTCGGGTTCACCTTTCTTTCCCACACGACGGCCGTCCCGGAGTAATGACGTAAAGTCTTCAGCTCCGATCAAAATGTCAACGGGACCAGGTCTATAATATTGCGGATCCGCGAGTTTTAATCTTTCTAAATGTTTCCAAGACTGCTTCTCCACTGGACGATTAGGCAGTTGAGGTGAGATGCGTGGGAGAATCTTGGTTTCTATCGGAATGCGAAAGTTACTATTACCCTGCGGTCGGATCACCAAAGAAATATTGCCTCGAATGGCAGCCGCTTTGCTGTTACTTACGCCCCTAACCATTGCGCGACCTTTTGTGCGTCTGAAACCACCCCTTTGCATGCAGTGTTCGGTGATGAAGTTCAACTGGCTAGCGCTGTCTAATAGGATGCGAACAGGGAAAGGATTCCCGTGGACGTCGAGAGCTTCCGCCTGTACAGTCGACAACAATACGATCGAGTTAGATTTTGACACACTAGTCATTGTGACGATGGGCTCATCGCTTTCATGTGAAAGGTTCTTTTCCGAGTCTGCTTCAGAGGAGGCTCCACTCATCAAGCTCGAACTCCGCTCGAAATGCAAGAGCGTATGATGCTTGGCCTTACACGATTGGCACACCCACGTCGACGGGCAGTTGTTAACGCCATGACCCGCGCGAAGGCAATTCAGGCACAAATTCGCGGTTTTTGCCGTTGAATGTCTCTCCCTGGGAGCTAAATTCAAGAATCGAGGACACTTGAATACGAGGTGCTGTTCTTTGCACACCGGGCACTCGGCAGTTCTAGTTGCAAGCGACGAAAACGGCGCGGATTCTTTCGGCGAAGGCGATTGCGATTTGAGCGAAATATTTGAGGAGCCCGATACGGACGCGAGAACTCGACAGTGATCCGAGAGGAATTTTGTAAGCTGCGTGTAATTCGGTATCTTCTCCGCCCGGTGTTCGGATTCGAACTTCTCACGAAGTGAACGCGGAAGTTTTTCTAGTAGGAATTTGAGAAGTAAATAGTCCCAAGAGTCCGTGGGAAACTCTAACAGGCTCAATGCCCGCGTATTCTCGATAAAGGTATCCAACAGCGTGCGCAAGGACGCGGCCGACTCCGATTTTAACGGCTTGGGGTTCAGCATTAAATCTACGTGATAATCTGCCAGATTCCGTTTGCTTTGGTATCGCGAAACTAACGAGTCGTAGGCTATCGCGTAATTATCCGCGGAAAAAGGGAGGTTCTTCACGACGTTGAGCGCTTCCCCTTTTAGCGAGGCCAACAAATATTGATACCTTTCCATAGCGGAGATGTTCTGATTCTCGTGAATGGCGGTGTTATATAGCGCGATGAACGAAGGCCAAAGAGCGAGATCCCCCGAGAACTGCGGGAGCAAAATTTTGGGTAGTCGGATAGATGACGTCTGAATCGGCGCCTGAGGGCCCGAGGTGGTCACTCGATCGGCACCAACAAACTTTTCGTACCGCCCGATTACCGCAAAGCGCATCTGATCGAAATTCAGGCGGATAGCATCTTCTACGGTGAACTCCTCATCCAAGGCGTTTTGAATTATTTTGAGATGTTGTAACGATGCACCCCCAGGAATGCATCGTTCCGGCCGTCCATCAGCCGAGCCGCCCGGCCGACCATCTGTCGGGCGAAGAAAGGGGGCGGAATGCCCCCACACATTTTTTAATTGTAACAAAGTCGGCGCACTCGCCGCCGGATATCGATTCGGGACAAACGGATCGATATCCGTAAGCGCCCGAATAATATCGAACGCGTTCGCAACGCCGGAGCGCTCGGCGCCCCTACTCCGGCCCGACATCCCCGCCACGTGCGGCTCCGCGTAAGCGATACCCCCGCTACCGAATTAACGAGCCTGGGGGGTATAAAAAGGCAACGAATTTCCCTAATTACAAGACTCCGTCTTGAGCTAGCAATCCGACCAGACCTGTCCGCTGCTCACGACTTCCAGTCCCGATCCTGCTCCTTACAACTCACCAGCCGTATCGACGAGGTTGAGAGTACTCAGCCTTTATTCGGGAGTTCCCGTAAGCCGATACCGCTATCCTAAAGCCCCGGTCGTACCGGCGAGGTTGAGCGTACTCGTCTCTTCCGAGAGTTCTCGGTAACCGGTACCACCGTTTATCACACGCAAAGTCCACGTTTCGTACAAGAGCGTTCTCTGTACGCCGGGCGTACCCGGCCGTGGTCTTTCCCTTGACGTGCACCGGACAGAGCGTGCTCCGTCCTGCCGGGTGTTCCCGGTTGCCGTCTACGTGCACTGCGGAGGAGAGTACTCCTCCCAGTCGGGTGTTCCCGATTGCACGCAGCATCCCGACATCCTGTCAAGATCCTCGCGCCGCGTATCCATACGCCATTTCGACGCGCTCGTCCGTACAGCCCCGTGTGCTGTACCCACCTCGCGCTATTGTAATCCACGCCTAAATCGCTCCGCGTGCCGTACACGCCTCGCGCCAGTCTTAGGTATTTACGCGAATCTTGTAAACTAAGCGCCGCCTACTTACACGCGTTACTTACGCCCCACGCGGGCCATCGACCGCGCTACTTTCACTTTTCGCGACGCCCACGTGGGCCATCGATCGCGCCCATCAACCGCGACACGACGCGTCCCGTCAACTACCGCCGTAGGCCGATCCCGCAGATCCGGGAAACTACCGCGCATCACCTTGCGATCACCTCATACGCGCATTATAAAGCGAATTCACATGTATAACAACCACGCGACAAATAAATTGTAAAAGCGATACCGAGGCTGTCGCCTCGTTTCAATATTGTAATCTTAACAAACTCAGTTTATAATAAACTCTCCGTAAAAGTACAAAGCGCCGTTCTATCGTCTCTTCCTCCGCGCCTATTTCTCGACCCTGACCAGCCGCGAGCTAAGATCCGCGCATCGGGAAAACAGGTTGTTTTATGGCGCCCGAACAGGGACCTGACTGTTAGGAAGAGACGTTCGCGGAAACAGTGTAATGCGAAGCGAATATTACCGTCTTAATAAACTCGATTTAAGTAACGAACTCCGGAAATACGGGCTAGACACCGAAGGCAGCATCGACGTACTCCGACAAAGATTACGCCAGTATTTTAACGAACACCCCGAGATGTTCGCGAGTACCGCGTCAAACGAAGCCCTCCCCGGGTCCGCGCCCGCGATCACTGTAATACCCGCAACACCGGTAGAAAACGCGCCGGTAATAGAATCCGCCCCCGCGTCAACACACATCATGAATCAAATGCGTAAATGGGGCTTACATTTCGACGGAAAAGACCCGTGGGCCTTCCTGGAACGTATCGACGAATTAAGGGCCGCATACGAGTTCTCCGACGTACACTGGCTACGAGGCCTACCCGAGTTACTCAGGGGGGACGCACTCCTCTGGTGCCGGAATAACCGCGAGAGCTGGGATAGCTGGGCCGACTTTTTAGCCGACTTTAAAGATACGTTTTTACCGCGACGTTACCGGCTTCAACTCATAAACGAAATCCGCGACCGAGTACAGAAGGTACGCGACACATATGTTAGCACTTATGCGTCGGGCGGGTGGATATTCTCCCGAGGAGCAAGTCGAGCAACTCTACGAGAATCTCCATCCTGATTATCAGAATCGGATCTGGCGGAGCGACGTGCGCAATCCCCGGGATCTCCAACAACGCGCGGGCGAATTTGAGAGACTCCAAGTCAATCGTAAAAAGCGAACTCCCGCGAAAATCGCGGATCCGCCGATAGCCGCCGCCGCGTACAATCGCAGTGAATGTTGTTGGAGATGCAAACAACGAGGACACACACGTTTTGATTGCCGTCGCCCCGCCCAGAAATTTTGCTCGCAATGCGGCAAGGATGGCGTTCTTACCAAGGACTGCCACCCGTCGCCGGGAAACGGAACCGGGACCGCGGACACGCCGGCCGTCCCCCGGTCCTCGCAGTAAAATTCACGCCCCGGCCGCACTTAACAGTACGAGTAAATAACCACCCGCTCAGCGCGCTTTTAGACACCGGGTCCGAGGCGTCCTTTGCTAACGTACACACCGCCCAGCTCGCACAGACTCTCGGTTTTCCGTTAACACCGGAGGAGGGGGAGGTCCAACTAGCTAACGGCCATCACATTAAACTGCCCGGTCGCGTCCGGTTGCCAATTCTCGCTGACAAACGAATAATTTGGCATACATTCCGGATAATGCCGAATCTAAGAAGCGCGCTACTCTTCGGGATAGACTTTTTGGCCAAGCTAGGCCACTCGATACCGGTCCCGGGACCGGCGGACGCGCCTCATTCGACACCGGCTACCGCCACGACCGAAGGGATAGTCCCGCGCACGCCCGAAGAGGAGACACGGCTCCAGCGATTCCTGCGGGAAGAACTACCGTTGTTCGACCGAATCACCGGTCCTGGCACACGCATCTTCGTTTAAAAAATACCCTATAAATGTATATATGTGGTAGCATCGAATATCAATGTTAATTGCGAGCGATACCCGTGATCCGGAACCTAGGATACATGCATAAATTTTGTATCTGAGCGAAATTTGTAAAATCGCGTTATTCCGTGATATGTAATATTCTCGATGTAGCGAACGAGAATTAACAGCGAGAACAAAAACAACATTCCTACGTGTTTGTCAGACCTGTTTGTCCGACACGCACCGGTCCCACTGACCGAACCGAGCATCATATTCGCGTAAAAAATAACGTACGCCCTATTAAACAACGTTACCGCCCGCGAAATCCAGCCATGCAGGCTATAATCGACACCGAGGTCGATAAAATGATAAATGACGGAATAATTGAGCGCTCGCACAGCGCCTGGAGCTCCCCTGTCGTCGTGGTCCGTAAGAAGGACGGGGGGCATAGATTTTGCATCGACTTCCGAGCAGTTAACAACGCGACCGACCCGGATGCCTACCCTCTCCCCCAGATTAACGCGACTCTGGATAAACTACGCGGAGCAAAATATCTTACAACGCTCGATTTAAAGAACGGATATTGGCAAGTGCCCCTCACGCCGACGAGTCGACCGGTCACCGCATTCACGGTACCCGGGAAAGGGCTATTTCAATTTAAAGTCATGCCGTTCGGTCTCCACTCCGCCCCCGCGACGTTTCAGCGCCTGTTAGACAACGTTCTCGGTCCCGAACTTGAGCCTCACGTGTTTGTCTACCTCGACGATATAATTATTATAAGTGAAACCTTCGACCAGCATATACAGCTGTTACGCGAGGTATTCCGACGACTCCGCGCCGCGAATTTAAAGTTAAATCCGGATAAATGCCGTTTTTGCGTCGACCGACTACGGTACCTCGGACACGTGGTCGACCGCGAGGGACTTCGCACCGATCCGGAGAAAACGCGAGCAATCACTCGATGGGAACGTCCTCAAAGCGTAAAGGATATTCGCCGGTTCTTAGGAGTAGCCTCGTGGTATAGGCGTTTTATTAAAGATTTCGCGACCGTCGCCGCGCCTCTCACCGCGTTAACCCGGAAAAATGCTCGTTTTAACTGGGGGGAAGATGAAGACGCCGCATTCGAGCTACTAAAAACGACGCTCACCACCGCGCCGGTTCTCGCATGTCCGGATTTCTCGCGGCGTTTTATCTTGCAGACCGACGCCAGCACCTCCGGCCTCGGGGCCGTTCTCACGCAGAATTTTCCGGAGGGGGAGAGGGTAATTGCCTACGCGAGTCGAACACTAAACTCAGCCGAAAGAAATTACAGCGCGACCGAGCTCGAATGCCTTGCCGTAATTTGGGGGATCCGGCGGATGCGTGACTACCTGGAGGGATACCCATTTACGGTCATCACCGACCACCAGTCCCTCCGGTGGTTGCAAAAGCTAGACGCCCCTACCGGGAGACTAGGACGCTGGGCATTCGAGCTCCAGCAGTTCGATTTGGAGATAAAATATCGAAAGGGAACACTGAATCGAGTCGCGGACGCTCTCTCACGCCAACCCGTGGCCGCCGCGATCACCGAACCCCCACGTTGCCGCTGGTACCAACGAACACTTTGCGCCGTGCAAAACGCCCCTCGCGACTTCCCGGACTACGATATCAGGGACGGGAAATTATTCCGCCATGTACTCCACAAACTTGATTTCAAGGAGATTCCCGCCGACGGTCAGTGGAAAGAATGCGTGGCGAAAAATATGCGACCGGAAATTCTCCGCCGAAACCACGACGCGCCTACCGCCGGACATCTCGGCATTGCGAAAACGATTTCCCGCATTGCACAATTATACTATTGGCCCGGTATGTTCAGAGAAATCGCGCATTACGTTCGAGGCTGCCCGAAGTGTCTCAGACACAAGGTCGCGCAAACCCGGCCGGCCGGTACATTACACGCGACCGCTGTTGCTCGCCCGTGGCAACACGTAACATTGGATCTCGTGGGACCCTTGCCCCGCTCGTCGAAGGGGCATACATGGGTCCTGACGATGCAAGACCGCTTCACCAAGTGGTTAGAAATGCGCCCCCTGCGCCGCGCCACCGCCGGCGCCGTCACCGCAAACATTTCGGAGGCCGTGATACTTCGCCACGGATGCCCGGAAGTAATTCTGTCCGACAACGGGACACAATTACGATCCGCGCAACTGGAGAAAATGCTCGCCGCACACAATGTTCGACACGCCTACACGCCGGTACACGCGCCACATTGCAACCCGGTGGAGCGCACGAATCGAGTAGTCAAAACCATGATCTCGCAATATGTAGATAAGAATCACCGAAATTGGGATGAACGGCTCACCGAGTTGCAATTCGCGTATAATACCGCCCGACATGAGGCCACGGGCTATACGCCCGCCTACTTGAATTTCGGCCGCGAGCTCGTATCCCCGCTTAACCGCGACGCCGCCCCGAATAGCGCCGCTCCCCCACCTGATGTAAGACGCCGACACCTCGAGGAAGCCTACGAGCTTACAAGAATTCACCTCGCACGTGCTTTCCAAAGACAGCAAAAATATTATAATTTACGGCGCCGCCCGTGGACGCCGAAAATAGGGGAGTGGGTGTGGAAACGTGAATATCCACTCTCCAACAAAGCCGCCGCGTTTAACGCAAAATTAGCACCCAAGTTCCGAGGCCCCCTCGAGGTGCGACAAATCATATCCCCGGTAATCGTGGATCTACGAGATCGCGGCGGAAAATGGATTCGTCATATCCACGTGCAAGACCTAAAACCCGCGCCAGCCGCCCCACCAGCCGGAGAGGACGATGACACGGACAGCTCCGAAAACAGTGACGACGAAGACAACGAGAATCCCGTCGACGCCGAGGAAAATAACGACTCCGATACGGAAAGCAATAATACAAACACGGAAAACAGTGACAATAATAATGAGTCGCTCACCGAGGACGATGATGAGACAACAGAGCAATAAATATCAACACCCCCTCCAGCCAGAAAATTCACGAAAATACGATAGAAACCTCCAGACAGACTACCGAAAGACGCAGATAGATAGCAACCGCCACAATGAGCACACCAACGGAGAGAACTCTCGAGCAGGACATTGTCGCGGAGATTAACGCTCTGCTGGCCGAGCCAGTGGAATACGATCCAGCGAATCCGGATTTTGGCGCGACGTGGACACGGCTCTTCAAGTCCGGAGCAGCAGCCGCCACCGCCGCCGTCACCGAAGTAACCGGCCAAGCACCGGCCAGGAAACGCGTCCCGGTGATAGGATGCAGGGTGCAACGATCAGATCGGCAACAGCAGCAAAAATTGAGCTGGCTAACGTCGCCACCGCCGCCACTGCCGAAACAAAAAAGGATCCCGGCAACAGCAGCAACCACCACGGCAGCAGCAACGGTCGCGTCGACCACGTGGCCTAAACCAACGCTCTCGACGGCCCCGGCGATGCCACCACCAGCGACCGCCACGACGGCAACCACAGCACCGCCGCCCGGAGAGACACCAGCGATCGGCACGAGCGATCCGGCCCCGATCCTCCTGGCCAAGGGCCCAGAGCCGCACCCGCCGATACAAGTTCAAGTGGAACCCGGACACGTCGTACTGGTGCCCAATTTTGCCGCCCACGTATCACGGCATTACAAGGTCCGGTCCAGGGACGGGAGATGGCATATCCGGTTCAACCGAACCGGCACCGTCCGTAGTATTAAGCGGATGGTTTGAGCGCCGAATTCGCGCTCTTGATAGGAGGGGGGTGATGTAACGATGCACCCCCAGGAATGCATCGTTCCGGCCGTCCATCAGCCGAGCCGCCCGGCCGACCATCTGTCGGGCGAAGAAAGGGGGCGGAATGCCCCCACACATTTTTTAATTGTAACAAAGTCGGCGCACTCGCCGCCGGATATCGATTCGGGACAAACGGATCGATATCCGTAAGCGCCCGAATAATATCGAACGCGTTCGCAACGCCGGAGCGCTCGGCGCCCCTACTCCGGCCCGACATCCCCGCCACGTGCGGCTCCGCGTAAGCGATACCCCCGCTACCGAATTAACGAGCCTGGGGGGTATAAAAAGGCAACGAATTTCCCTAATTACAAGACTCCGTCTTGAGCTAGCAATCCGACCAGACCTGTCCGCTGCTCACGACTTCCAGTCCCGATCCTGCTCCTTACAACTCACCAGCCGTATCGACGAGGTTGAGAGTACTCAGCCTTTATTCGGGAGTTCCCGTAAGCCGATACCGCTATCCTAAAGCCCCGGTCGTACCGGCGAGGTTGAGCGTACTCGTCTCTTCCGAGAGTTCTCGGTAACCGGTACCACCGTTTATCACACGCAAAGTCCACGTTTCGTACAAGAGCGTTCTCTGTACGCCGGGCGTACCCGGCCGTGGTCTTTCCCTTGACGTGCACCGGACAGAGCGTGCTCCGTCCTGCCGGGTGTTCCCGGTTGCCGTCTACGTGCACTGCGGAGGAGAGTACTCCTCCCAGTCGGGTGTTCCCGATTGCACGCAGCATCCCGACATCCTGTCAAGATCCTCGCGCCGCGTATCCATACGCCATTTCGACGCGCTTGTCCGTACAGCCCCGTGTGCTGTACCCACCTCGCGCTATTGTAATCCACGCCTAAATCGCTCCGCGTGCCGTACACGCCTCGCGCCAGTCTTAGGTATTTACGCGAATCTTGTAAACTAAGCGCCGCCTACTTACACGCGTTACTTACGCCCCACGCGGGCCATCGACCGCGCTACTTTCACTTTTCGCGACGCCCACGTGGGCCATCGATCGCGCCCATCAACCGCGACACGACGCGTCCCGTCAACTACCGCCGTAGGCCGATCCCGCAGATCCGGGAAACTACCGCGCATCACCTTGCGATCACCTCATACGCGCATTATAAAGCGAATTCACATGTATAACAACCACGCGACAAATAAATTGTAAAAGCGATACCGAGGCTGTCGCCTCGTTTCAATATTGTAATCTTAACAAACTCAGTTTATAATAAACTCTCCGTAAAAGTACAAAGCGCCGTTCTATCGTCTCTTCCTCCGCGCCTATTTCTCGACCCTGACCAGCCGCGAGCTAAGATCCGCGCATCGGGAAAACAGGTTGTTTTAATGTGTTGTCTCAAAATCCTCGACTAACTTAGACACGGTGGGGTACCGAACGAGAAAACTCGGTCTCTGCGCGACACTCTCCACTGCGAGCATTGAGAGATCATGAATCTCCCTCATCCGCCGCACGCATAACTCGCGCTTAGTTCTCTGGGCCCCACTCATGATGAATGGAAACGATGATCAAAACGAAAACGGTACCAAGCGCAAGCAAACGAGACTCAAGCACGATAGCTATCCAATAACGAAAGATTAATTACAGGAAGATGGTCGCGAGAATATATACTTTCAATAATATAATCTAAGAGTAATAACAATATAATATATCGCTGACTGGCACAGGTTAACCGGTTACGACGAGAAACTCACTCGAGCAATCGTTGCGCTGGATCGGTGTTCCAGCAGGGATGTGTTACGCGCGACGTTACGACTCGGGGTATACGACGCGAGACTGTGCTGCGTGCGGTATCACGACATTCGGTATGTGACGCGAGGATGCGTTACGGGCGGCGCTACGACGCGCGGTCTACGACACGAGGGTGTGTCACGCGCGGCGCCCCGACACGAGGTATACAACACGACGATGTGTCGCGGACGGCGCTACGACACGTGGTATATGACACTACGACTACGGCGTACGACGCGAGCACAATCTACGTCACCAGCGTTTACTTACAACAGCGGTATACGACGCGAGCAACTATACGACATGAGCCATACGACTTGAGCGACCATACGACATAAGCGCTTAGTACGACAACGATTACGACACGAACGGTGTATTGCGAATTCACGACAATGCAGATAACGACAATGGCACGTGTTACGACGAGCGAAAAATTCACGCGGGTATTCTCGTCGCGAAGCGAAACTAAAGAATTGCGAACGAGAGATATCGCGCGTGAACAAGAGATTATTAACACGCCACGCGTTATTGCAATTCGCGATTGCGAGAACAAGCGATACGACCCGAGCAACAATTACGACTACTTCTTTGGGTCGATTATAATCGCAATTTTAATATCCGATATTCAATTCGAACGATTACAAGAGTGCTAAATATTTAATATCCGGAACCAGTGCCGACAAATAATATTCGATCGATGGCAAATATGTTTATACGAATTCCGACGTTAGGAATAATATGTTTTCGAGTCGCACCAAACTAGACTCAGCAACAGCGAGGATAATGGGTCGCACAACTGTTGAGCGCGAGTCTGGGTAGAAAAAACTGTGTACGCGCGGCCCGGCTCGCGACCGAGCGTCAAGGCCGCCGACAGTTAGGCGAAAACGTATGGCTTGCCCGAGAATATTCTAGATTTGAATATTTCGGGTATTATGCTCTAATAATTATTATTGGAATAATTACCGCGAGAATTGCAAATGCGCGACTAATGCAGATAACGACTATGGCACGTGTTACGACAAATAAGAAGTTCGCGCGAACATTCTCGTCGCGAAGCGAAACTAGAGAATTACGGACGAGAGATATCACGCGCGAGACTAGAAAATTAACACGCCACGCGTTATTGCAACTCGCGATTGCAATCAAGACGAGATTACAACGATTTTACGAAAGCGAAATAAGCGAGAGGTCGGCGGTATTTCACTAACGCGAATATCCGGCTCGAAGGACCAATGAACGGGGGGGTATTAACGCTATTCCCGGGGGGCAAGATTAGCTATGCTCGAAGGACCAGAGGGGGGTAATTATAATCCCCTCGCGACAAAATTAGCGAAATAGGCGAAAGAAAGCGAAAGCGCATGCATACGACTAAAAGCGACTCACCGCTCGGGCGCCCGTCGTCTCCCGGTTGACTCCGACTCTCGTCCCGTCCTCGTCGTATCCCCACGTGGCCAGGCTCTGCCGGTCCGACATGCAGGCGGATGCAGCAAGCACAAGGTTGCAGGCAGGCAAGCAGGCACAAGTGCAAGGCGTAATAAAGTGGGCACAAGGAGGCACAAGCAGGCGAAAGCACGAGCAAGCAAGGCAGGCGAAAGATTGGTCCCCAAGAGTGGGGGGAAGATCGCGGTCGGACGTCCGAAACTTCGTGCGGTGTTGCGACGAGAGTTTGGCGATGAGAGTGTCTGGCGATGAGTGAGTGCTCGCGGTCCTGAAACGTGCCGCGAGCGAGTACTTGCTCCCCTTTTTGGGGGTAATCGCTGCCGTCGGTGGATCAACGATGGCAGCACCAATTGGTGAGTCGCATGATTCAAAATTGTCCCGATCGCGATCCACCGACGTCACGCGAACATTAACAATTGGCAACTAATAACTAATATAAACAAGGCAATTAATCTAAGTATATATATACAAGGCGGTACGCCGAACAGCTTCATTTCCAAATCCCAAGTTCCGAAATAAAGTACGGTTTTCGTTAATTTGCTCCACAGAAGAAAACATCTTTATGACACGGTGGATGTTTCCAGCAAGTAATACCGAAACACGAAAAATGATTCTTGAAAGAGTAGGCTGTGATATGCTTATTATATATCCGCTAATACTAACTACAAGGAAATAAATAATTTTAAAATATGCAATTATATAACTCAGATATAAACCTATTTCTCTCTGCCTCTTTCAAATTTTATTACCTGAAAACTTGCAGTGGCGTAGAATCTTAGCCACACAAGTAATTGCAACACAGGAGCAATAGGAAGACCTCAATTATTTATTTTAGCCATACCTTCTTCTACTTTGGGTAGAAGACCATGTATGACAGCTTCTTTTGAAAATCGAGAGCGGCGTTTAAACTCTTTTTCATCATAAAACTGGAAAGGGTTTTGTCCATCTCGTATATAACGTTTCGGAGCACGCACAACAATTTCTTCTCTTTCATCTTCACTCCCCTGCTAAAAATGTCCGATTGAAACCGATTGAAAAAAGTTCAATCCGCATAAATCCGGTTTTTTAATCCGGAATTCACGGATTCATAACGATTAAACCGATTAAAAACGATTGAAACGGATTCGTATTCAAGGATGTAATTTTAATCGGTTTCTATTGGTTTGAATCGGTTTTAGTCAATCCGTTTCAATCGTTATAAATCTATGAATTCCGGATTAAGGAACCGAATTCACACCGATTCATTAATTTCAATCGGTTTTTATCGTTTTGAATCGGTCTTAGTCAATCCGTTTCAATCGTTATGATTTCGTGAACCCCGTTTTAATTAATGTGAATCCGTCTCTGTCGTGTTTAATAGTATTTATATTTCAATTTGTTTCAATTGGCTAAATAAAGTGCAGGCTAATGAATTGTATTGAATTTGCTATTGAAACAAATAGATGTAATGCGCGATCAAATAATCATGTTTAATTATATACAAAGGAAATTGGTCATTTATAATTAAATATATTAAAAGGTATAATAAATTGCTTAGATGACTCAAAATCTTTTTGATTGTCCAAAAACCAAATATATGTATTTGTATGCAAATGAAATAAATAATATCTCTTATAATAAATAATATCATGTAATAATAATATGTAATAAATAATATATTAACAACTTTCTGATGACTTTTTGATATTTATTTATTACCGGTTTAAAAGAAAAAAAATATTACTTGTTTGTAATGTTTTATATTTATTTCAAAATTAGTCTCGCTAAAACTAGTATTAAATTAAATTACAAACATATTTTATTAAAAAATAAACAAATTGTTTATAATAATCAGTAATATATACTGCCCTTACATTATTTTTTTGTAGCTGCGCTTACTTAAAATACATTTTTAAATATTTATATAAATCTAAATATACAATATTCTGCCACATCAAACTTTTATATCATAAACATAAATCATAAACTTTATAATCATAAAGATTGAAGTTGAAACATTAAATTTGAGTTATCTTGAAACATTTTTAAGAAACTAAAGTTATACACATTTTTTTACTCATAGATCCTGCTATACAACATTTATACGGCATCCCTCAACGGATCCACCTCTCCAATTTCTATCTCAGATAAAGAAATTGAAGTGTTCGGGGACCAATCATAGAATACATCACTTGTTTCAGCATTTTCTTGATTTTTGTTATCAGGTTCACGACTGCAACCTGCAGTACTTTCGGCAGTTTTTTTGTTCACACGAAGGTCTTCAAGATTTTTATTAATTTTAGCTGGACTAGTACTTGCTTGCGTCTTTTTTTCTATTTGAATCTTTTCATTATTGAGGTCTTCGTCAGATTTTGATAACTGTTTAGTCTTGTTCGAGCGTTTACTTGATTTTTTACTCGAACTTTCTCTATCTCTTTTCAATTCGGCTATTTTCTTACCAGCATAAAAATCAAACTTATTTAATTCGCTCAAATAATTTTTTTCGTCTTTTGTTGGTTTATAGGTGTTCTTCATCCAATAAATGTAAAAGTCTGAAAAACAAAAAATTAACGTTATTAATTACTTATCAGAAAAATGACGATTAAGTTAATAACATTACTTTAAAAATCTATAAAATGTTAAACAAAAATTTAAAATACTGATGATAAGATAAAACACTAATAGAATACGGAAAATTTAAAATAGTGATAAATAAAAACAAAATAAAATGATTCTATTGAAAAAAATACTACACTAACAAAAAATACTCTGAATTTATATGAATATTTATTCCAATTTTCCTAATAATATAATATTTATTTGGAATTAACAATATCTATTTATTTGACGTAAAAATACTTATTCGATTTAAAATATATCCTTACCCATAATTAATAAATATTTATTACTTTTAATAATTATATTAATATTAGTTTGAATAAATAAATCGTTAGGAGTACTGGAATATTTATTTGAATTTAGTTCAAATTTTTTTTAATGCATTATAAATATACACAGTTTCATTAAATATAATATTCTGTTTCATTTGTAAACAAATATTTTTTACCTTCACATGCGCCAAATTTGACTGGATCTAATTTGATAATATCTTCCTCTGCATTTAATAATTTTCTTTGTCGTGAAAACATAATTTTCTTTTTGCTAACTGCTATTCGTCATCCTCATTATTCAGCATATATTCAGCATACCTATGATTTCGTCATCCTTTACTGGTACCTTTAATAAATATGCATTATTTTTAATATTGCAAGAAGCATAATAAATAATATATATGTATATTGGCTGTCGAATCCTTTGATTTAAATTTTCTCATGCAAAGTTTTTTATTAAATACAATATTTATAAAAATAAATAAATATTGATATAGGTTGCATAGTGCAAATATTAACTGCGAGAAAGATAATTCGTATCAAGAGTGTTCTCAAAACAAAGATAAGAAGATAAAAAAACCAATTAATCAACATAAATTTCGTTCGTCTATGATATACATTCTATCGTATATTTTTTTTGTATAAGCAAAACTTACCTCTACAATACTGGTGGATAACGCATATCCTGTCATTGCCAGTATAGCGACAAGCGCGGCGAGGATTTGGTTTCTTCTCTTGTTAGGAAATTCACTTTCGGAATCTCTTCTTAATCTTTCGGCATTTTTATCGGCTCTATGCTTCTCATAAGTCTGATATTTATTCTCAAAATACCTCTGTGATATGCGCGACACATACTTCACTAGATTTGTACAGGCTTTCAGATGATTTTGTAAGACTGGGTTTGGTAATGGGGCCTTGAGCAACGGTGCCAGATACGAGTATACAACGGCGTCTATCGCGCTAGGCTGTTGCCCACAAAAGAAATCTCTATCTCCAAGCCTTGTAAATAGCAATGTTAAACATTTTTGTGCTTCCAAATATACCTGTTGTTACGTAAATTCTTAAAGTTAATCAAAATAAATCTTTTGCATTTAAATATTGTTTTTTCTCGTTATATAAACGTTTAAACGTTTTCCTTATACATCTAATGCGCTCTCAATTATCTACGTGTTACACATATCTTATTTTCAATAACATTTATATTATCTTCCAGAGGGTATAAACCTTGCATCAAGGTGTGCGCTTGCCGTTCAAATTTTCCTGGATAATAGAAATTAAATGGAAAACACAGCGCTTTGCAGTACCATGGTCTAACTAACTCGTCCAGATTTTTCTTATCTATCCACCTGAAAATAATTGTAATAATGATATCCCCTTGTTATTTGTGCTATAATTACGAAAGCAATGACGTTACACAAGACTTTAATTGCATTAAAATGCACCCGACTAATGAGAAGCTATATAACATGTAGCTTCTCATTAGTTATATATATATATATATATATATATATATATATATAAATATATATATATATATATATATATATATATATATATATATATAACATTATTTCTGCAAAACTAGAGGACTGGGCAAACATATATGACCAGAATAACGTGCATATCCTATACTTAGATAAAGATATTTTAATACTGCTACTTGAGACAAAGACAAATAATTCATTTACCTAATTACTAAATTAGATAGATTTATGCCCGGTTTCTTCACCGTCGGATAACTTTATCCTTAGGTTAAATTCACTCTTTGTCTCTTTCTAAGAGTTAAGTCAGAAAGAGACAAAGAGTGAGTTTATCCTAAAAATAAAATTATCCGACGGTGAAGAAACCGGGCATTAGAGACAAATTTATTACTGGAAATTTGCAATTTTGAACTTTGCCTTATATATGTCATTAGGAAAATTTTCCCTTAGACGATGTCTGAAATTACTAATAATTCTAGTCTTTCTATGATAATTATTTTGCTAATAACACTTAGGCAATACAGGAATTCTGTAGGATCTGGAATGTAATGGACCTGGGGGTCGATCATGAAACTTTTTCGCTCTTCACTTTCCACGTTACGAATTACACGTGAAAATGTTTACGTGAAACAGTGAAAGAATAATATTACATTTTCCAAGGTATACATTTCATAATGTAACAATTTGCACGTGATTTAGTTAGAAAAGACGTACTGTCTGCCGTTGGTTTCACTGTCTATGACATAAATGTTGTCTCTTTATCGTAAATTTTCGTGAGTTATTAGTGAGTGGTTGTAGGTCCTATTTTCATAAAAAATGTATATTTTTCACGTAAATCTTTCGCCACCTCACGACTTGCTTAAAAGTGACGCATGCGCATTTAAGACAGCAACTATTAGTTACTAGCAACAGCATAAAAAGCGTACGTTATTGCTTTATTGGTGACGGTGACACACGGAGGTTAAGATGCCGTATTTTGTTATATTATAATTAATAAATTATCATATTTTATATTTAATTTGAATGTTATTGTTTGTACTGCTACAAACTGCAGTTTGAATGTCGCATTGTGACCGAAAAGCATCGTTCAGCAAAGAGGAGGAAGAAAAACTCGTGCGTCGAAGACGTATTTCAAATTTAGGTTAAACTACAGAGCGGAGGCATATATGCAACATAGATTTTACAATTTTCCAAATTGGTTCAACGAACGGGTTTGGTATCCATTGGGCAGGATTGTTGGTTAACCGCAGTTAACCGTGATGGAGTTTAACGAGACGCTGCCTGACGTGTCCGCCAAAAAGCTATGGGGGCTAAAAGGAAGGTCGTTAATAATCATATAGTCATACAATTGTTGAGGTAAGCATTTGATGCTCCTTCATTTCGATGACATATCGAGTTTCCTTTCGCATTATCCACCAACATTTTTTCATTCCAGGTCCATATTGCCATGTGTTTTCCTTACTGGTTCTGAATTGTTTTAGCAATCGGTTCAACAACTTGGAGTTCAGCCTTTTCTTTGATCTGCATGTTCTTGTCGCATTAGCGGATTAAAGATAAATTTTAATACGTCCACTTATATCGCTGAATCACAAAGTCTTCCATTACGGAGATTGCGACGAGAAATCGGTGCCAACGATAGACGAACTTCCTACGAAGTTAACGGTAGTCGAGATTCGAGGATTATTAACCGGCAGGGATTATCCGCATATGAAAGATTTACAAAGACGGAAAACTACGCATCAGTTGGCGTTTTCCTTGGCCTTGGACACCGTTGAAGTGTCTAGTCTCGATTTCGTTGCTCCTGATAAGCAAGTTCTCGATTATTGGACTGACGGCATTAACGCTTTACTCGGTCCGTCGCATATTCTGCTTACATTTATAACCAATACACGCGCGAGTAAATTTTTTACTTGCTTTTTCCTTTCTTTAGAATGACTGGTAAAGAGGCTGAAAATGATTTGGAGACTTTACTATCCATGGATATTAAATTAAGACTTTTAGACACCGAAGGGATCGATATCCCGCAAGATCCACTCGCGATTCCGGAACCACCGCCAAATTATGACTTTTGCTACGAGTTAAAGTAAAAATTGTAAGTCGTGCTCTTCTATTACTAGATTGCTGGTATGGATAACAGATAAAACACTTGTAAGGTCATATGTATTTAAATTAATATGTGAAGGTGATTTAACATTGCTACGTTAATTTCTTCTTTGCAGAACTACATTCGTGGAACAATAATACATGGAATAATTCGTATATAGCTCTGGTTGGTAAAGCGATGAGCGCGAACGAAAGTTCCGCTAACAAGATCATGACGTCCCTGGATGTGGACTACGGATGACATTCGCGAGCTTACACCATTGAGCATTGTATTTGTCAGATCCTCTAATAATTGCCAGATTGGCTTGTCAGGATTTACAGGTGAATTGCGATAACTTTCACTTTGATATAGAATTCATGATAGAAGAATTTTTTAACTCTTCCTGTCAATACTCTTCAATGTCTGTTAGTTTTTTAATGTGTGAAGATTCTCTACTAATTCACAAAGTTAAAGAAATAATTTATAAAAGGATGTATTAGGATGTATTTTCTGTTGTAGCAGATATTTCAACGAATTATTTACAAGACAGCACTCCATGCAACTTAACAAAAGTATACTATTAAATTTTTTATGTTGATATTATTTGTTAAGAAATTTGTCAAGTAAATAATTCGTCATTTATTTGTATTCGTAATATTTTTAGGTCACGCAGTAGATCGCCGCGATGCAAGCGCAGATCAAGATCTCCGTATAAAAAACGCGTACCAGTTACTCCATCCCCTCCTCGTATTCGACATACACCATCGCCTGACGCCTTCCTTCAGGCAGAGGATCACGCAGATCGCCCGCTAATGAGCGTTCCCAGGTACGGTTTTACAAGCGGGGCAGTGTCGCGCCAACGTCGGCTGTCGACTGCCGACTGTCGGCTGTAACGTCGCGCCGATGTCGGCCCAATATCCAAATGATAAGATCGGCCCAATGTTCGGTTGTCAGTATCGGGCCGATACTGGTCAGCAGCATCGGCCCAGTACTAGTTGTAACGTCGCGCCGATGTCGGCATAATATCCAAATGATAAGATCGGCCCAATGCTACGTGTGCCAGTATCGAGCCGACACAGGTTTCCGACATTCACCCGACATAAAAAAAAAATTATATCCGTAATATCAATTTCGAAATTTTATTACAATTTTTAAACTGAATTTGTTTCTTAAGATGCAGCCTATAATGATTCCATCTGAAAAATTAACTTTTTGTAATTAATTAAATATTTGAAAAAAACACTTACCTTGGTGGGACTTGAACTCGGGACCTCTGGATCGTGAGCCAACTGCCTTACGTGGTAGACTACTTCTTAATTTGATGTATGTGTTATAAATTGTCTACATATGTCATAGTCAGCACAAATATGTAATATTTTAAAAATTATTTTAACAAACAAATTCAGTAAAAAGAAGTAATAAAATTTTGAATTGGATATACAAATATAATTTTTTTTTAAATGTCGGGTGAATGTCGGAAACCAGTGTCGGCTCGACGTAGCATGTAGCATTGAGCCGATCATATGTATAATTTAATATCACCAAAAGTTATTACTCATTTCTAGCGTCACTGAATGACAGTGGCTACGTTCCGATATTCACTCTGCCAATACTGCAAATCTGTAGTATACGTAATATAAACTGTAGCAGTGAATATTGGAACGCAGCCACTGTCGTTATCCAGCATTAACGAGTTACAGAATAGGCCTACTGAGGCTTAATTCTGTAACTTTTAACGACAGTGTCGTTATCATTATGTTGTCATTGCACAGATATAACATATAATAAAAAAGCAGTGCACATAAAAAAGCTGACCGCATAACGACAACGACACGACGCCGCGCCGTGATCGGATAGTGACAATCGGTTGTCGCGGTATTGCCAACGTTAGCCCGTGAGTCGACATGAAGCTGCTCGGCCAAGAGTCGGCTAAAGTCTCTTGGGCCGACGTCGCGCCGCGATCGGATAGTGACGGTCGGTTGCCATGACGTAGCCGACGTTGGCCCGTGAGTCGACATCGGGCTGCTCGGCCAAGAGTCGACTGAACTCCCTTGGGCCGACGTCGCGCCGCGATCGGATAGTGACGGTCGGTTGCCATGACGTAGCCGACGTCAGCCCGTGAGTCGACATCGGGCTGCTCGGCCAAGAGTCGACTAAACTCCCTTGGGCCGACGTCGCGCCGCGATCGGATAGTGACGGTCGGTTGCCATGACGTAGCCGACGTTGGCCCGTGAGTCGACATCGGGCTGCTCGGCCAAGAGTCGACTGAACTCCCTTGGGCCGACGTCGCGCCGCGATCGGATAGTGACGGTCGGTTGCCATAACGTAGCCGACGTCAGCCCGTGAGTCGACATCGGGCTGCTCGGCCAAAAGTCGACTAAACTCCCTTGGGCCGACGTCGCGCCGCGATCGGATAGTGACGGTCGGTTGCCATGATGTAGCCGACGTTGGCCCGTGAGTCACCATCGGGCTGCTCGGCCAAGAGTCGACTAAACTTTCTTGGGCCGACGTCGCGCCGCGATCGGATAGTGACGGTCGGTTGCCATGACGTAGCCGACGTTGGCCCGTGAGTTGGGCCGACGTCGTACCACGATCGAATAACGACAGTCGGTTTGCCGTGGTATCGCCAATGTCGGCCCGACGTAGGGACATCGGACAACAGTCGGCAAACCTTACCTGGGTTGTGACAGAAAAAGGTGTAGATCACCCTCTTCATTGCTCCCGCCGCCTCCACGTACTTCCTCTAAACATAGAGCTTGTACTCCGCCTTCTTCTTCTCCGCGTAAACACAGACATAAACATAAATATTGAATCACGATACGCCGTTGCACGAATTACCTTTCCCGCAGGAAGCTATTTTTTAGATATTATTTTTTAGATCTCACATTTATTGTCTTACGATACGTCACATTTGTATAGATATATGCATTGATATGATACTAAAAATGTGAATATTAACATTTCGATGACTGATTCTGTTCGATACAACTTATTATATAGTTTGCCTATATTTCCAAAAAATACAAATTAAATTTCTCACTGCGTTATTATTTCAATGTAAAATTATAATTTACACTAAAATATACTTTGTGCTGGACAAGACAGTTAAAACGGTGCGCGTTACATGCAGTTCTAGAAAGCATAACATAACGTATAAAATATTATCGATTATGGAAACTTATGCGCATCGCATTTGTCATTTTTTTTTCCATCGATTTATCATCTTTTAAATACAGACATTGAAGATAAAAAGAGTGTATATATTAATTATAAAACATGAAGATAAAAAATGGTCTTATTTAAGTTTATGCCAAGAATATGACTCCTTTATCTTAAATGCTAAGAATATTTCAGAATAAAATAAAATAATCTTATATGTGTCAAAAATATTATTGTTTTCTTGCATTGTAAACATTTTGAATAAATCACTTTGTATATTATATATTAAAAAAAACATTAATCATATTATTTAATATATCTGTGTTTTTTAACCTTTTCAAAAGATAGGAATATATTAATTAATAACTAGGCGCCTTGATATATAATCGTTTTAATTTACTTTATCATAATTGTTTTTAAATAAGTTTTGATATATTTTATAAAATATCTATTCTGTGTTTGCAGTGCTGCAGCAGCCATGTCGATTTCACGTTTCACGTAATATTTTCATTTTTTACAGTTCACATTTTACTTTTCACAATTCACACTAGGGGAAAAGTTTCATGATCGCTGCCCTGCTATAATATCTTAGACTTTGAAGAAAATATATGCTTAAATGTCTAGAAAAATTATCAGCGTCGATGACGAATAAACAAGTTACTTTTCAACAAATTTAATTACTATCGATTACTATTACTATTACTATTTTATTACTATCTATTACTTACCAGTTACCGCTCCGTTGTCGGTCGGTCAGCGTGTGCGTGCCATAACCTATACCCGTCGACCCAACGCACCAGAACCTGCAGGCATTCAATGTCGACCGACGGCAGGCCCCAGTCGCTCTTCCACACGTCCAGCTGCAGCACCTCGTCGTTCGACATTTTCGAAAACTCGCATCGCCAATGATGAAACTACACGCGAAATCCTTGGCGCGATTCGCGAAGCCTCTCGTCCGCCGAGACGCGCGACCTCCCCTCCCCGGTAAACATTTGTAAACAATGCAGCGTCGCGTGGCATTACAGGCTGCAGTTCCTCGCAGCTAAACTTTTTGCACTTTTCATCCTCTTTCCTTTTCTCCCCAACGGCCAATCGTATGTATACGTAGTATGTATGTACGTATATACGGTATGTAAGACCGTGGTATGTACACATACATACATACCATAGATAATACATATTTATAAAAGTGAGCAAGTAGAAACTTGCACATTGTTTTCTCATAGTTTTTAAGTGAGCCAGTAGAAACTTGCACATTGCTTTCTCATAGTTTTTAAGTGAGCCAGTAGAAACTTGCACATTGCTTTCTCATAGTTTTTAAGTGAGCCAGTAGAAACTTGCACATTGCTTTCTCATAATTTTTAAGTGAGCAAGTAGAAACTTGCACATTACTTAATCAACATTTTATTTCGCTCATAAAGCTTCCTCTATGAAGAAGCCAAATTTTTTCTTTGATATATAATTATTAGTAAATATTTATTAATTTGGCTTCCTCATAGAGAAAGCTTTATGAGCGAAATAAAATGTTGATTAAGTAATGTGCAAGTTTCTACTTGCTCACTTAAAAATTATGAGAAAGCAATGTGCAAGTTTCTACTGGCTCACTTAAAAACTATGAGAAAGCAATGTGCAAGTTTCTACTGGCTCACTTAAAAACTATGAGAAAGCAATGTGCAAGTTTCTACTGGCTCACTTAAAAACTATGAGAAAACAATGTGCAAGTTTCTACTTGCTCACATAAAAACTATGAGGAAGCAATGTGCAAGTTTCTACTTTCACACTTAAAAACTATGAGGAAGCAATGTGCAAGTTTCTACTTGCACACTTTAAAGCTGAGGAAACAATGTGCAAGTTTCAACTTGCACACTTTAAAGCATATGAGGAAGCAATGTGCAAGTTTCTACTTGCACACTTAAAAGCTATGAGGAAGCAATGTGCAAGTTTCTACTTGCACACTTAAAAGCTATGTGGAAGCAATGTGCAAGTTTCTACTTGCTCATTTTTTTTATTATCCTAAAAAATCATTTTTTGAAGTCTCAATTATTAAGACTTGAGATGTTCTAACTGCAATGAAAAAATTAGCCATTTTGCAAAAAGACTAGCCCTTTTGCAAAAAGACTAGCCCTTTTGCAAAAGGCCGCCCTTTTGCGAAACACTGATCGTTTCCCAATAAAACTGAACGCACTTTAGGCTTTTTGGCATACATTGGCTGATGCTAGGCTAGACACTTACGTCAGTTTTATTTAAAAAAAAACGATCAATGCTTTTGCAATAGAGCGCCCTTTTGCCCTCTTTCTCTTTCTCTCTCTCTCTCTTTCTTTTTCTCATTTAAAATTTTGGAGAATTTGTACATATATCGAAGCTTTATAAAGCTGGGTCTAATCAACCAAACCATAATGAATTATATATGAAATAGAGGTAGAAAAAACTGAAAAATATATTAGAATCAAAAAATTGCTAATAATTAACACTAAATTGTCAACAAATTATGAAAAGTCTCAATTCTTGAGACTTGGGATGTAGCCCTTAAAAGTTAAAATTTTTAAATTTTAGTAATTTTTTAAATTCTACTATATTCTTCAGTCTTTTCTACTTTTATTTCTTATATAATTCTTTAAGATTTGGTTGATTAGTTTTTAATTTAGCCCTATATCTCAATATTTGCATAAGTTAGAGCAACCAGGGACATTTCTAAAAAAATTAAAAATTTAAAAAAAAAAGTTTTCTTTTACCGATTATCGCCAAATTCAATATCAACCTTTCTTAAATGATACTTTATTGATTAAAAGAAAAATCGGCCCGATATCTCAATATTTGCTGAAGTTAAAGCAACCACGAACATTTCTAAAAAAACTCAATTTTTTTTTAAAAGAACCCCTTTACCGATCATCGCCAAATTTAACACCAACCTTCCTTGAATGATACTCTATCGATTAAAAAAAAAATACAACCCAATATCTCAATATTTGCGGAAGTTAAAGCAACCATGAACATTTCTATAAAAATTCAAAAATTCTTTTAAAAAGAACCTCTTTACCGATCATTGCCAAATTCAATACCAACCTTCCTTGAATGATGCTCTATCGATTAAAAAAAAAACAGCCCGATATCTCAATATTTGCGGAAATTAGAGCAACCACAGACATTTGTAAAGTAATTCAAAATTTTTTTAAAAATGTTGATTAAGTAATGTGCAAGTTTCTACTTGCTCACTTAAAAATTATGAGAAAGCAATGTGCAAGTTTCTACTGGCTCACTTAAAAACTATGAGAAAGCAATGTGCAAGTTTCTACTGGCTCACTTAAAAACTATGAGAAAACAATGTGCAAGTTTCTACTGACTCACTTAAAAACTATGAGAAAACAATCTGCAAGTTTCTACTTGCTCACTTAAAAACTATGAGGAAGCAATGTGCAAGTTTCTACTTGCACATTTAAAAACTATGAGGAAGCAATGTGCAAGTTTCTACTTGCACACTTTAAAGCTATGAGGAAGCAATGTGCAAGTTTTTTAAAAAGAACCCCTTTACCGATCATCGCCAAATTCAATACCAACCTTCCTTGAATGATACTCTATCGATTAAAAAAAAAAACAGCCCGATATCTCAATATTTGCGGAAGTTAGAGCAACCACAGACATCAAATCTGCACATACACACACACACACACACACACACACACACACACACACACACACATACGGACATTTTTTTAAATGCAATTTTTCGACGTTTTAGAACATTCTGAACACATTGGCAGCGGCAACTAAAAAAAAAATTTTTTTACGAAAACAAAGCTTCCTCTATGAAGAAGCACACAAAAACTATAAAATAAATAAATAAAACTTTTTATCTCAATCCGATTCACATGGCTAATTTCATTACCCGATTGAAGTAGATTAATCGCAGATACGCACGATTAAAACCGATTTAAGTTGGATTCAGATGAATCCGGAAATATCACATTAAATCCGATCCCGGTGTTGTATTAAAAGTTAACGATTCATGAGAATTCAATACGATTCATGCGGTCACTTTATTCGCTCAATTAAAATGGATTGGCACAAATACGATTGAAACCGATTAAATCGGATTCAGATGAATCCGGAAATATTACATTAAACCCGATTCCGGTGTTGTATTACAACTTAACGATTAATGCAAATTCAATACGATTCACGCGGTTACTTTATTCGCCCGATTAAAATGGATTGGCACAAATACGATTGAAACCGATTAAATCGGATTTAGATGAATCCGGAAATATTACATTAAACCCGATTCCGGTGTTGTATTAAAACTTAACGATTGATGCGGATTCAATACGATTCATATGGTCACTTTATTCACCCGATTAAAATGGATTGGCATACAAACGATTCAAACCAATTAAGTCGGATTTCAGATGAATCCGGAAATATCACATTAAACCCGATTCCGGTATTGTATTAAAACTTAACGATTGATGCGGACTCAATACGATTCATGTGATCACTTTATTCACCCGATTAAAATGGATTGGCCTAAATACGATTGAAAAAGATAGCGGCGGATTTAGATCAATCCGGAAATGCCGAATTGAAAACGATTCCGATTGATTTGGTATTAAAACCGATTCACTCCCAATCGGACATCCGATTAACCGGATTGAAAACGCATTCATTCCGTTTTAATTTCACCAAATTTAATGCGCAACCAATCGGATTCAATCGGTCATTTTCAGCAGGGTCTCAACGTCCAAAAAAATCGGGAATATTATCCAAATCTCGCAAATCTATATCCTGCACGTTCATACTACAAAAAATTACATTCACAACACATATTTATAAAAAATATAATAATAATTTTACAAATATGTTTGTTCTATTTCGAAGTAAACACTAGTCAGAAAGTTCTTCGAAAAAGCTGTTGTAAAAGCAATATAAATGAATTAATTCTATAAAAATATCAATAAATATCAGTATCAATAAGTGTTAAATCAATGTTATTATGTAATTTTCTTACCTCTTGCGTGCTTAGATGTGACAGATTGAACTCGTTACAAATTTCTAACCAAGCTACGTCATTATCTTTTAGCGTAGTAGAGTCGTTTTTCTTCACTTCTATTATATGCTTATACCTTTGTAATATATCAAGAAATAGTGTTTTTTCAAGTGATGTAAAATGTTTTGATTTACTTTTAGATTTTTCCATATTGCTATACGACTTCCAAATTTAAGGTTAGACACATCTAGAGAGAACAAAACGTATTTCAGTATGTTTAAACACAAGATTATAGTGTGAAACTGCATCTTAGAATCCTTTGATTTCCTTATATTTCTTGTAAACTATTCTTTTTTGAAGTGAACACTAGTCAGAAAAAAGTTTTTCATAAAAAGTATTTTCTTAAGAGGTCTACGAACCTGACTTGAAATAAGACGCACGTACTACCGTTTATAATCCAATTATAAACGGTAGTACAGGTTTCCTATCTTCCAACTTTTACGGCACCAGCCTAAGTTAACGGTTACGGCTATTATAAACCAACCCTTATTTGCCATTTTTGTGAACAGATAAGACCGTCTTAAAGGATTATGAATATCGTTTCATTTGAGAAGTTCTTCAGATTGTGCTCTTATGGCATATGAGATGCATTTATACATCATAATAAGATATTCCGTAATAAGACATTCTTGCTGAAGTTTACTCTTAAGCCCCTTGCACAATGCTAGGCAACAGGCAATAGGAACAGGGAACAGAAATCAGAAACCTTGTATTTATGCAGAATAGACGATGACACAGGCAATAGACACAGAATTTCCGTCACGTTGGAAATTCTGTGCCTATTGCCAGTTGCCAACCAATCATATCGTTCGAATTTTTTAGGTTTGTATTGACGAATTTGAGGTTATTTCCTGTTCCTATTGCCTGTTGCCTAGCATTGTGCAAGGGCCTTTAAGCAGTTACTAAAATACGATCTTATTGCCTCTCTATGAATCGAAACGCCATCTTAAGACCATTCTTAAGAAATTCTTATTTTTAAGCATCGACTATGAATACCGGCCTTAAGCCTTGTGTCCACGATCCGAGAACTCGGTCCGAGTTTCGGTTTAAGCCAATCAACTTGCAGCTCTTACAGAAAGGTAGCAGTTTCATTGGCTTAAACCGAAACTCGGACCGAGTTCTCGGATCGTGGACACAAGGCTTTAGGCCGGTATTCATAGTCGGATCTTATATTTAAGACCGTCTTAAGTACAATCTTGAGATGTCATGAACCAATCACAGAGCCGTATTAGCGTCTTAAGACATTACTTAAGACGGTCTTGAAATAAGATCCGACTATGAATACCAGCCTTAGGGTACTATTTCGTTTGTCGAACGACAAGCTTTGTCGGGCGTTCCGATTGGCGCACGCGGCTGTCTGCGGCTGTCCGTGCATACTAACATAACCTTAACAGCCAATTGGAACGTCCGACAAAGCTTGTCGTACGACAAATGAAATAGTACCCTGGTGTCCCTATATAAAGCCTTATGTCCACGATGCTATAGAACTGTGTCCGAGTTTCGGTTTAATCCAATGAAACTGCTACTTTTCTGTAAGAACTGCAAGTTGATTTGCTTTAATCGAAACTCGGACGCAGTTCTAGCATCGTGGACACAAGGCTTTGAGTCTGGCAGCTAAGTGGACTCACGTGTATTAGCTTTGGAATAAAATGGCGGGAGCCAATAGAATTACTCTAATCTTTAAGTTAAGGCCAGTTAAGGCATAAGTCCGTGCATACGACGATACGACAGACGCCATCTTGTTACAAAATAGCACCCATTTGCCAGACTTTTATATAAGGACTATGAATACCGGCCTTTGTGTATCATGGCCCTATGTTTAACACGATGATTTTATGAAAGGTTAGGAATTCTGTCATATAACAACTTTGTTGAAAAAATTTATATTAACCGTTTTGCAAGCAAGTGTATTTGTACTTTTGTTGGTGCTCTGCTACCTGATAATGATTGAGGAATAATAGACATATTAATTATTGAATAATTATATAATGCTGAGTTTCCACTAAGCGCGTCACGCGTTGCATCATCCGTCTGAACCAATCAAAACGGTCCATTTTATTACTTATTCTGCATCTTTGCCTTGCACATCGTTGTTGTGAGTTGTGATAGATTTCCTAACCTTTTTTCCGTAAAACCATCGTGTCGTAAATACATAATAAGTGATTGAAGTTTTTACACGAGCTACACGTTATAGTATTAATTAATTTGATTAAACGTCTATTTCAGATAGAAAGGACTTCTTAACGACATATACCATGCATCTGTAACAATTTGCAGAACAGGCTTGTCATCAACCACCAAAAAAAGAATTCATCAACAAAGCACGAGATTTTTTTAAGCGAGAGTTTATTATTATTTTCTCCGCTATTAGAATCCTGTGAAATGTTACGAAAATATCGACATCCATTCCTTTATTTCTTGTCCTTTTTATGAAATCTGTCTTTACCTGTCAAAGCATGTTCGTAGACTGCTACGTTTTCTGCAAGCAATAAACATAGGGTGCGGTCCACTTGATGCTACAAATGTTTCGGAGCGTTCAGAGTACGGTCCAGTTGACGCTTCAAAACACTCCAGCCGTATGTATGACGTCACGAATACGTCACGGATTTTCGCTCCCAGCTCGCTCCCAATGCCTCAGCCCAGAGAGGTAGTGTGATTGAAGCGTTTCGTTTGAATGCGTAAAGCGCGGGAAATAGTGGAAGTAATCTTGTGTGATCAATTTTATTTAAGATCAATTTGTGTATTAAACGTGAACAAAATGACAACAATTAAGTTGTACGATCCTGAAACGGACAGTGCATATATTTTAGAAGTGACTGCAGAAGAAGCCGAAAGAGCTAACAACGGTAAGAGTTACATAACCTATACACGATCTTTTGGAAGTAAAACAGTGCCCACCACAATGTCCACTTCTTCATCATCGTAAAGATAAATAGTGTAGTCTAAAAAACTTTTTACGATATATGTTAACAGAGCATCCATGATCTCTAAACTCGTTCAGGCTGCGTTCCGTATTCTGCTGCGGTCCATTTGTACAACATACATGACGTAAACTTCGCTTCAGAACGGTCCACTTGCATAGCGTTTATAACATTGGCAGCACTAATGGACCGGGTTTATGGGAGCATAGAAAGCGAAAGTATTTGGAGCGTTTGAAGCTTGAACTGGACCGCACCCATAATATATCATCTAACATGTCACGTACACAAAGCAACAGCATATTATATATATGTATATGTCATATAGAATTAAAAAGTTTAACTGCATAATAATTTTACTTGTGTATATGTATATACGTTTCCTTCTTATAAAAATATTCTGATAATAAATGTCAGATATTAAATGTTACAATATTATTAGGATTTTTATATAGATGTACTTTCATATATATAACAATGATGTGTATGTCAAAGATGCTGATTGGTATAATATAATTATTAACCATTAAAGGATAATAAAATACCAACAAAAAAAAGAAACAGAAATATACTTATTTGCAGAACTGTTTATACACTTTTTTTCCATGAAATTGTTACTATTAAAACTACAATATGGGGAGTTCCATTTCAAATTTTTGAGTTAGAGCCCCCTGGGACACTAAAAAATTTTAAGTAAAACTCCCATATTGCAGTATACCGTTTGAAAGGGCATAAAATAAGAAAAATTTTTGCGCAAACCAGAGGTCGATACGTTAATCCGTTCGGGAGTTATTTAAGGGGTTAGTACAGTGTGACGGGCGCTTTTTCATGGTAATTTTCAGGAATTAATTTTTTACAAAATATTTATGATACACCAATAATTTTTTTTTATTGTCTTCCATATACATTAAAGAACGTGTCAAATTTTTTTTGTCCACAAAAATATAAGATTCTTCCAGTTAAGCCGCTTTGCCCATCCCTATGATTTTCACGCATGGTCGGATGGTGTACATGATTTCGCGAAAACCAGTCGTCTGAAACAAAAATAAAAAATATGCTTATTATCTGTATTGTATTGGCTTTCGGTTGACGGAGCATTTTATTTTTTTTTATTTTTGGCGACGAGAAAAAAATTCCTGAATTTTTGACTGCAATTTTGGGCCGAAATTACATGTTATTATTATTAATAATTATTGAACAAAACATAATATTGACAAAATCGTCCGTCAACCGAAAGACACTAGTCCTTAGAATAAGTGTACCAAATTTCAAGTCGATTTGTTAATTCTATCTCGAGATATCGTGTACACCGTTTTGAAAAACATAGTTTTGAGAAAAACGCGTTTAAAGTTTTGGTACTAGTTTTTTCAGTGAAAAAATGTATTTAAGCTTCTTACCCTTAATCTGCCATTCCTGCCTCATAAAAGGGACCTTCCTCTTCATAAAAGTCTTCTTCAAGAGCCGATCTCGTCGTTCTTCTTTCGATTCTTCCCTCTTTTGAGGCCTCGAATGATCGCGCGTCGGCAATTGAAATTCTGGTCTCATCCACCTCTGTGCACAATGCAACGGTATTTGGTCCAATTATTATGTTCATAATGTGCATCATTTTTAAAAAACTCTCGTAACTTTCGTTGAAAATGCTCGCTGCCAAAAATGATGCAATTTGTACCGTCTTTGCGCCGCTGAACACTCGCTTTGGAGCAAACGACCATATGAGAGCGTTAAGACTTTCATTATTGTTTTGCGTGAACCCTCCTATGCACCGCTGTAGTAAATTTTCGCTGCTTAGCTCTTTGTAGATAGGAGTGATTGCGTTCAACACGTCAGGGCTGAGAGCCCGCCGAGCAAGTAACGATTTATCGCAGGAACGCGTTTCGGAGCATTTCGGAGCGCTCGAGTAATAGCTAGAAATTTCAATGAAAACGACTTCGGGCGGGTATGAGACCTTTTTTCCCTTATTCTAGAGGGTTGAAAGGATTTTTTAAGCCAATAAAAAAAATCGATTTTTTTTGAAAATTTCACATTGTACTAACCCCTTAAGGTCAAAGTTGGAAAAAGTCAATTTTTGACCTTAAATAACTCCCGAACGGGTCAACGTATTAACCTCTGGTTAGCGCCAAAAATTTTCTTATTTTATGCCCTTTCAAACGATATACTATACAATATAGGGGGTTGCATGTAAGAAATTGGAGGTAACGTTCACGTGAGCTTCAAACGACCATCCAAGGTCAAATCATTGCCACCATCTTATGTTCCCCTTGAAACCATACGACTTTTGTCTAAAACATTTTTTGATTACATTGCAATTTTTCATGTTATTCAGCTGTCTAAGTTAAAATGGGACACCCTGTATAAAAAATTTAGATCAAAAGCACCTTAAATTTTTTAAATAAAACACCATAGGGGTTAAATAAAAAATAGTCTTTTTGCATATTCTTGTAGCCATTGTCGAGACGTTTTTAAAACACTATAATAAAGCTCTCTTTCGTTAAGAATTTTCTGAGATATTTTAAATTTTGTAATTATATTTTTAATTTAAAATATGAAATATTTCGTAAAATATTTACTTTTCGATGATTTTACCTTAATACTTTTATGCGTAGAATAATAAAAGGAATCGAATAATGTAAAAAAAACAGACAAATTAATTTTAAAAAAATTGATTACATTTTGTGTACAAACTTAATTTTGAAAAATTACAAATGTAAAAATTAATATTATTATTCGATTTCTTTGATTATTTAGCTATGTATAAAAGCGGTAAGGTAAAGTCATCGAAAATTGAATACTTTACAAAATATTTCATATTTTATATTAAAAATATTATGATAAAATTTTAATTATCTCAGTAAATTCTTAACAAAAGAGAACTTTATTATAGTGTTTTAAAAACGTCTTGACGAGGGCTACAAGAATGTGCTATAAAAAATAGGGGCTTCTGTATAAAAAATTTAGATCAAAAGCACCTTAATTTTTTTAAATAAAACACCATAAGGGGTTAAATAAAAAATAGTTTTTTTGCATATTCTTGTAGCCCTTATCGAGACGTTTTCAAAACACTATAATAAAGCTATCTTTTGTTAAGAATTTCCTGAAATATTTTGTTAAGATATTCAATTTTTCCGCTTATCAATCCATATTGACCCACCATATTGATCCGCCATATTGATTCACCATATTGATCATGTACTATGCAACTCTCACAGGACTCTCTCTAGGAGTGTATGCCTTTACACCACATTGTATAAGACAGTTATTCGATACGATCAAAGTCTTCCTTCTGTCTCGTGTATCAATAAATAAAATAGGCATCGTGTGTTTAAACACTCAAACTCTTGTTTGTCACATACCTTTGAAACTGCTTCCAATAACCACTGGCGATATTCAACAGGTTATGGGCCCAGACGCGTTTATTTGAGAAGTTAAAGCGTTATTCGATTTTGAGGTTAAAGTCACCACGTGTTGAATAATTCAACAGAGCCATGTCTGGTGTTACGATTAACGGGACTCGAATCGAGCCTTTATCAAAGGATAATTATGACACATGGAGGATGCAGATTGAGGCATTGTTGATAAAAGGTGACTTGTGGGAGTATGTCAACGGTGATATGGCTCTTCCAGTAGTAGCTCCAAATGCGGATACAGCAGCTGTTACAGCCAATGCAGTGGCTTGAGGACTGTGGAAGAGAGCTGACAGGAAAGCTAGATCGGAGTTAATATTATCGATTCATCCTTCTCAACTTCCTCAGGTACGCAATTTGGAAACTTCTCGTGAAGTTTGGCTTAAACTAGAATCTATTTATGCGTCTCGAGGTCCAGCCAGAAAAGCAACACTTCTTAAGCAGCTAATTCTGCAACGTATGTCTGATGGCGAGGATGTCAGGGACCACATGGCCAGATTCTTTGATGCTGTTGATAAGTTGTCTGCCATGGAGGTCGAGATAAATGGTGATTTACTATCCATAATGCTTTTGTACAGCTTGCCACCTACCTTTGACAACTTCAGGGTCGCTATTGAGTCACGAGACGAGCTTCCTTCTGTTGATGCTCTTAAGGTTAAGATACTGGAGGAATGTGATGTTCGAGCACAATCATCTGTCAGTAATGTCGTTGGAGCATTGGCAGTAAAGCAAGGAGTGAAACCTCGTCCGAAACGGAAAAAGGTGAGAAGTAAAGATAAAGACTCAGAGAATAAATCAAGTGGAATTCATTGTTACAAATGTGGTTTGCCTGGATACAAGTTTCCAAATTGTCCAACCTGTAATAGCTCTGAAATGCCTGATAAATCCAAGAAGAACATTGTAAAGCCTGCAAATAAGCCTAGTGCCAATGCTGTGGATGATTCATACTTGGCTTGTCATACAGTTTTTCATGAGAGTCATCAGATTTCGAGCCACCCTACGAAGTCGCGTGGTTGGATCCTGGATAGCGGATGTACAGCTCATTTGTGCGGAGATAAGAGTCTTTTTAATTCACTTGATTCGTCGAGGAGAGGCAGACTCAGTCTAGCGAGTGAAGCTTCAACTACTGTCGAAGGAAAAGGAGCAGTGAGACTACCTGTTTCAAACACTCATGGTCATAGATTAATTGAACTTCAAAATATTTTATTTGTTCCAGATCTCAGAACCAATCTAATGTCTGTTGCAAAAATTGCAGATAAAGGTGGATCGGTAATTTTTAGAACTGATTCTGCCGTGGTTGTAGATCGAGAGGGGCTAATTAAGATGGAGGCAGTACGTCAGGGCGACTTATACGTAATCAAAGAAAATAATGATTACGCTGGTATTTCAGAAGAATCTCGGAATACCTCTGCTGTCTGGATTTGGCACAATCGTCTTGGACATCTGAATGCTAAGGATTTGTTCAAGGTTATGACCGATCAAGGACTGCCTTTACCATCGAAAGAAGAAATTAATAGTTTGAAACGATGCGAAGTCTGCTTAAAGGGGAAAATGACTGCTTTACCATTCCCTAAAGGAAACCCTAAGTGCACAGAATTATTAAAAATAGTGCACAGCGACGTTGTAGGCCCACTACGTGTACAGTCTCTGAATGGTGCTAGATGGTTTGTTACCTTTATAGACGAGAGCTCCAGATGGTGCGAGGTATATTTTCTCAAACAGAAAAGTGGAGTAACCGAGGCATTTAACGTGTACAAAAATCTAGTGGAGAATCAGACTGGAATGAAGATAAATGCCATGCAATCAGACAGAGGCAAGGAATATTGCAATACTGGATTGGAATCGCTGCTAGCAACCAATGGGATTGAGCGGAGATATTCTGTTGCTCACACGCCGCAACAAAATGGCTTAGCGGAGCGCATGAATCGTACACTATTGGACATGGCGCGATGCCTTCTAATCAAATCTGGATTGCCTGCAAGATTTTGGTCTGACGCTATAGCAACAGCTTCTTATATAAGAAATCGCTGCCCGTCGAGTACTTTGAACGGTATGTCTCTGTATGAGAAGTGGACCGGCGATTCTCTGGACATTAGTCATTTAAGAACTTTTGGAGCAGAAGTTTTTGTCCTTGATAAGACCCCTAACAAAGATAAGTTTCCGCCTAGGTCTATGAAGGGTAGATTTATTGGTTATCCGCGTGAGACGAAGGGTTACAGAGTTTGGATACCCGACGAGAAAAAGGCTATAATAAGCAGAGATATTAAATTCTTGGAAGATTCACGTGTAGATTCAACTGATAATCAAGAAATTTGTGAGTTACTCCAAAAACCTGAGTATTCAAAGGAAGTCTTGGTAGATTCAAGTACACCTCTAGATGAAGTAGATCAGAGCTGGGATTTAGTTGCACATTTCGGGCCGATTCCCGAGGCGACGCCTCCTATTCCCCCACTGCCGCTCGAGGCTCGGCGGCCAAGTCGCCGACAGCGCGCTTGACATTGTTTCTCAGGAGCGTCACACGTGCTATACGTAGGATTGAACTACGATACATTCCCCCCGAACAATATTAAGTAGCTAGTTAGAACAGTCTTTTTTCAATAATTAATAATTGAAAATATTTATATTATTATTATTATTAATATTCTATATATATATATTGTTGCTATTGAATTACATATTTAAATAAAACCTGTAATAATTATATAATGTTTTATTTGGAACTTTTAGTTTGTGCGCTATACTTATAACAAAATTACATATTAGGCCATTTAGTTTCGCAATATATATAGAATACAATTGATTAAAAAATCGGTAAGCGTGGTGTGTGTAGAAATATGTACTATATATAATTATTATACAAATTATAATTAAGACAATAGTTTCATATTGTAGTACATATAGTACATATTTCTACACACAGCACGCTTACCGATTTCTTAATCAATTGTATTCTATATGTATTGCGAAAATAAATGGCCTAATATGTAATTTTGTTATAAGTATAGCGCACAAACTAAGAGTTCCAAATAAAATATTATATAATTATCACAGGTTTTATTAAAATATGTAATTCAATAGCAACAATATATATATATAGAATATTAATAATATAATAATGATATAAAGATTTTCAATTAATAATTATTGAAAAAAGACTGTTCTAACTAGCTACTTAATATTGTTCGGGGGGAATGTATCGTAGTTCAATCCTACGTATAGCACGCGTGACGATCCTGAGAAACAATGTCAAGCGCGCTGTCGGCGGCTCGGCCGCCGAGCCTCGAGCAGCAGTGGGGGAATAGGAGGCGTCGCCTCGGGAATCGGCCCGAAATGTGCAACTAAATCCCAGCTCTGAAGTAGATGATACTCTCTTTGTAAATCCAGGTGAAGAAAGGTCGAATACACCTATTGAAGCTACACCGCAGGAACAGCAGGGAGGTGTGTTGAGAACACCATGTACGCCAATACAGAGAGAAACTCCAAATCAAGAGGACAATGCAGTCAGAGACGAGTTCTTTAAACGCGCTCCAGGTCGACCACGTTTGTTGCGTACAGGAAGACCCAGAAAGCTTTATAGAACAATCAGTACAATTGATCAAGACGATGCTGGTTTGCCGGATGAAGTCGATGTTGATGATGACGTCTTCGTTGAGTCACAATCTGATCCAGAAGCCAGTTTTGCTGGAGTTGCTGAGGTGTCCATTGATGATGCCTTGTCCAGTGATGAGAAATCTGAATGGATTAATGCAATTGTAGCTGAAGTAGAAAGCTTAATTAAGCATGATACCTTTGAAATCATCAAGAAACAGGAAGATCAGAAGCCAATCGGCTGTCGAGTTGTGCTAACAAATAAGTATAATCCAGATGGATCTATTGCTCGCCGGAAGGCTCGTATTGTTGCGAAAGGATATAGTCAAAAATATGGTACTGATTATCATCAGACCTTTGCTCCTGTTGCACGAATGGAATCCATAAGACTATTGTTGGCTTTATCAGCAGAATATGATTTGAAAGTTTGGCAATTCGATGTCGTTACCGCTTTTCTGAATGGATATCTGGATGAAGAGGTAATAATGGACGTGCCGGATATGCTGAAGATCTCACTCGAAAGGTTAGTGACCGAGAAAGCCACCGACCCCGTTGTGAAGAGACGAGCTGAGAGATTGTTGAGTGAATTAAAATCAGGTGGTAATGCCTGTAGACTCAATAAAGTTTTATACGGATTACGTCAAGCAGGCAGACAATGGAATAAACGCCTGGATAAAAGGTTGAAGAAGATTGGTTTACTTCCCACCAAAGGAGAACCATGTTTATCTCAAGCACATCGAGATGGAAAGATATTGTTGCTGTTAATATATGTAGATGACATTTTGATTGCTTCCAGTGATGATGACTGGGTAAGTGAGATAAAGCAACAATTAATGGACGAATTTCAGATAAAAGATCTCGGCTTGGCCAAAAGCTGCTTTGGCTTGGAAATTCATCAAAAGAAGAATGAGATAACCGTTTCTCAGAAGGGATACACCATTGACTTACTTACAAGATATGGCATGGAAGCCTCTAATCCAGTGAGTACCCCTTCAGAGATCAACTCAAAGAGGCCAAAGGAGGATTTATCCACCCCGATTAAGGAGTCTTACCCCTATCGTGAGTTGATAGGTGCTCCTATGTACCTGTCAACTTGTACCAGGCCTGACATAGCTAACACTGTGTCAAAATTGGCTCAATTCAGTACAAATCCTAGTAAAGAGAATTGGATCTCCGCAAGGCGAGTATTGAGATACCTTGCCGGTACATTTGATCTCGGATTATCGTATAGGAGAACCAACAGAAGCTTGACTGGATACTCGGATGCTGACTGGGGTGGATGCAGTGTGGACAGACGATCTTATACGGGATATGTTTATCTGCTCGGAGACGGTGCCATTTCTTGGAAATCACAAAAGCAACGGACCGTTGCACTTTCGTCGACCGAGGCTGAGTACATCAGCATGACAGAGGCTGTTAAAGAAGGGATATTTCTGCAGAGTTTACTCAAAGAGTTAAATCTTTTTCAGATGGCTGATGTCATACTTTATGTTGATAATCGTGGAGCTCAATACCTGGCCAATGATCACATGTACCACCCACGAACAAAACATATCGACATAAGATACCACTTCATAAGAGAAGTGATCGCAGATGGTCTCATGAAGCTGGAATATGTACTTACAAATCAGATGGTGGCCGACTACCTCACCAAGGCTTTACCAAAGGATGGACATTGGAACTGTGCATGGGAATGCGGACTCACGTGGATTTAAGAATTCCCCTTTTGTTTTGCTAAAAATTGTTAGTAGCGTTCAAATTGAGGGGGCGTGTTAAGATATTCAATTTTTCCGCTTATCAATCCATATTGACCCACCATATTGATCCGCCATATTGATTCACCATATTGATCATGTACTATGCAACTCTCACAGGACTCTCTCTAGGGCCGGTATTCATAGTCGGATCTTATTTCAAGACCGTCTTAAGTAATGGCTTAAGACGCTAATACGGCCCTGTGATTGGTTCATGACATCTTAAGATTGAACTTAAGACGGTCTTAAATATAAGAATCGACTATGAATACCGGCCTAGGAGTGTATGCCTTTACACCACATTGTATAAGACAGTTATTCGATACGATCAAAGTCTTCCTTCTGTCTCGTGTATCAATAAATAAAATAGGCATCGTGTGTTTAAACACTCAAACTCTTGTTTGTCACATACCTTTGAAACTGCTTCCAATAACCACTGGCGATATTCAACATATTTTAAATGTTGTCATTATATTTTTAATATAAAATATGAAATATTTTGTAAAGTATTTACTTTTCGATGACTTTACCTTAATACTTCTATGCGTAGAATAATGAAAGGAATTGAATGATGTAAAAAAAAATTATAATGTTAAAAAAATTGATTACAAAAATTGATTGCATTTTGTATACAAACTTAATTTTGAAAAATTACAAATGTAAAAATTAATATTATTATTCGATTTCTTTGATTATTCTATATATAAAAGTATTAAGGTAAAGTCATCAAAAAGTGAATACTTTACGAGATATTTCATATTTTATATTAAAAATATTATGACAAAATTTTAAATATCTTAGTAAATTCTTAACAAAACAGAACTTTATTATAGTGTTTTAAAAACGTCGTGACAAAGGCTACAAGAATACACAATAAAAATAGGGGTTTTTATATAAAAAATTTAGATCAAAAGAACCTTAAATTTTTTTAATAAAACACCATAGGGAGTTAAATATAAAATAGTTTTTTTGCATATTCTTGTAGCCCTTGTCGAGACGTTTTCAAAACACTATAATGCAACTTTCTTTTGTTAAAAATTTCCTAAGATATTTTCAGAAAGATGCACGGTAGCGCATCTTTCCGTGGTAGCTTGCAATGACACCGATAGGTGGCGCATAATGGTGTGATTAACTCGTAAGTAAATTTCAGTTGAGAGCGAATATAAGCAGGTCCAAGCGAAGCAAAATCATGACATCCGCCAGACATATCTGCCAGCAATATTGCTGCGATGATATAAATATATAAAACTATATTTTCCAAAGTAAGATGTGTTTTTCAAATTGTAAAAAAATTTTTTAAGTGTGAAACAATATTATTTCTTCAAATCTTAAATTAAAATTGTCCTTTTTGAATTGTCCTTCAGACGCCTAAAAAATGTTTATAACGTATCCCATAGAAGTCCTCAGGATGTCCTCAGGATATTGTAAGGACTAGTTGGCTATTATTTACTCTTCCTCAGGATATCCGGAGGACATCCGACAGGATGTCCTCAGGATATCGTGAGGACTAGTAGTTGGCTATCATTCGTTCGTCCTCAGGATATCCGGAGGACATCCAACAGGATGTCCTCAGGATATCGTGAGGACTAGTATTTGGCTATCACTTGCTATTCCTCAGGATATCCGGAGGACATCCCGGGATTTAATTGGGATATCCACAGGATATCCCAATGGTCCGTCCTGGATGTCCTTCGGACTTCCCGAGGATGTCATTGTGCTATCTGGGAGAATACTGTAATCAGAAAGTAAAACATTAGAGAAAGTTAAATTGGTTACATTTGTCATTATTTCTGTAAGTATCCCGTATTTTAATACATCTCTAACACAAGAATACAGTTACGTGACATTCCTAGCGGTCTACCAATAAATAATAGGTCTTTCTCATTTTCAGTGATACATCAGGTTTGTATATCTTTGTTACAAGTAGCATGGTGATTTGTGCAATACTTCTATTAATGTTGCAAAAGAAATCATTTACAATACAAGCTGATGTGGAATTCTTAAGATTACTATCTGCTTCATAAACTGTGTTACTTGATAACATTTTTATTCAATTTCTTCTGCATAAGAAATTCTATATATTATGCTAATGATTAACTTTATTAAATGTCTATTTCAGATAGAAAGGAACTTGGAACGACACTTTCCATGTATCTGTAGCAGTTTGCAGAAGAGGCTTGTCATCAACCACCAAAAAAAGAATTCATCAACAAAGCACGAGATTTTTTTAAGCAGGAGTTTATTATTACTGTCTCCGCTATTAGAATCTTGTGAAATGTTATGAAAACATCAACATTTATCTGTTTATTTCTTGGACTTTTTGGGAAGACCTGGCTTCAGTTATCAAAGCATGTTTATACACTGCCATGATCATTATAAGCATTGAATATGAAATATCATTTAATGAGACGTTACGTACAAAAGGCAACAGTATGTTATACATGTACATGTTATTTAGGATTAAAAAGTTTAACTGCTTAAATTTTAGATATTAAATTTCATAACATTATAAGATTTTTATATAGATATGCAAAATATACTTTTATATACATAACAATTATGTGCATGCCAAAGATGCGGTATAATATAATTATTAATTATTGAGGGGTGATGAAGAACCAATAAAAAGAAACAAATATACTACTAGAAACACTTGTTTGCGGAACTGTTAATACGCTTTCTATGAAATTGCTACTATTAGGATGTTTTCCTAAGAAACGCCTATGCATGTCAGTAAGTGTATTATGTTTAGTTATGCTTATTTTAATTCTTATATGTACATACATATATAATATGCTGCTGCTTTTTATGCTTGACGGTAAATAAAATGTAGTACGTACCGTCACGCATAAGAAGCAGCAGCATATTATATATGTTGTGACGTGACGGTTCGCCGCGCGTGGCAGCGCCCCGCCGCCGTCACAGGGCGCGGGGTCGCGCCCGCGGACGACCCAGCGGAGCAACCGCGGAATCTCCAGGGGGCCTCCAAAGGAAAATATTTGCGCCTTCTTATTCTCTTTTATTTTTTGTATGAAAACGCGGCACCTCACCGAGGCACCGCGCCTCAACGATGGACGCGGGAGACCACGGCTGGAGCGGTACCGGAGACGACGAGAGGCTGCTCAAGGACGTCACGAGACGGGTGAGTGATCCGACCACGGGGCGCGGGGCGGACACGCGTGGCACAATGAGGCCACCAAGGAGTTACCCGCAACGGGAGAGGTGCACTTGGACACGGTACATTTGGACACCGTTCAATTGGACACGATCATTTGGACACGATCTATTGGACACCGTTCGTTTGGACACCGTTTATATGGACACCGTTCATTTGGACACGAAAATACGCGACTTGTGCATTTGGACACGAAAATGAGCGACCTGTGCACTTGGACACGAGAATGCGCGGCCTGTGCAGTTGGACACGAGAATACGCGACCTGTTCACTTGGACACGAAAATGCGCGAACTGTTCACTTGGACACGAAAATACGCGGCCTGTGCAGTTGGACACGAAAATGAACGACCTGTGCACTTGGACACGAGAATGCGCGACTTGTTCACTTGGACACGAAAATCGCGGCCTGTGCATTTGGACACGAGATATTAAGCGAGGTCCACCCTGCCTACCGGCGGAGGGGGTGCGGGAGGGGGGGCCGAAGGCCCCCCTTGCACCCCCCCGCGTGTGTGTGTGTGTGTGTACACCATGTGGCTGCGACATATTTATCATCGAAAGTTATTTCGCATTTTCGTGTCCAAGTGAACAGGTCGCGCATTTTCGTGTTTAACTGCACAGGCCGCGCATTTTCGTGTCCAAGTGAACAGGTCGCGCATTTTCGTGTCCAAGTGCACAGGTCGCGTATTTTCGTGTCCAAATGAACGGTGTCCATATAAACGGTGTCCAAATGAACGGTGTTCAAACGAACGGTGTCCAATAGATCGTGTCCAAATAAACTGTGTCCAAATGTACCGTGTCCAAGTGCAGGCCTCTCGTTTTGTGAGTGCCGAGGAAGGAAGGAAGATTCCCGACGCCCTGGGACCAGGAACTGCGGCACCCCCGAGGGGTCAGCGAATCCGGTGAGGTTGCCCTAGCGGAAATTAGCGTGTGAACGGCCACGGGGAAACCGCGAGTGCTGTGTTCGTTCGCCCCGACCGCCGCCCTTCGGGATATCGCGTATCGCGAACGCGTGCTCTTCCGAATTCTTGGTGTTCGTGTTAGTGAAAATTGTCGGACGCGACGTACGCCGGACGCGGCGGAACAGAAAGTCGCCCTAAAAGGCGCGATTAGAGTCTCGCGATTATTCGGCTCGCGACCGAGTTTCGCGAGCATTCATTCTTGGTGAAGACGGTCGGCGGCGGACGCGAGCGGCCTCGCGACGACATAACCGTGGACCGGAGGTTTTTGGGGCGTAATTTATCGCGTAATTCGGCCTCCTGGGGATCGCGACCATGAGTATCGCGACACTCGGCGGGAGTAGAGCCTCGCGTTTTTTTGTGTCGGATATCGAGTTTCGCGTAGCGACACGAGTCGTTGTATTGTTCTCGGGAAGTCGCGTAGGCGCTCCTTTAGCGCGTACCGCCGGAGAGTGGCCCTGCGGGGTATCTGCCCGCGTATTGCGTAGAGTCCATTGCAACGTCATCGTTAGCGATTTGCGAGGTATAATTGTTCGATCGCCGCGTAAGTGTCGAGTTGTTTCCGACTATTTGTTCGTTTTGCGTTAATTGTAATAAGGGTGTCGCGAGTGATTTTCGTATCGCGTTAGCGCACTTGCGCTCGTGCGACGGTCGACCGAATCTTCGCGTCGCCGTGAGTTTTTGCGTTGTTTACGAGCGATTTCCAGTGCGCCCAGCGGGGCGTCACCCGTTATTTGTAACGTGAACACTCTGTCGATTCCCTTTTCGCGATATTATTTCTGCGTTGGCGACGTTAGTTATAAGTTAGATTTAAGTATTGTCTGCGAAAAGTCTGCCTGTCGAATTAATTAGATCTGCGTTTTGTTTTCCGCGATAAGCCTAAGTGTCGGCTACTTAGAGCCACGTTTCGTTGCTGCAATCAGATGGTTTCTCGAGTGAATTAGAATTAAGTTTAGTCTCGCGACAAGCCTGTTTGTCGGAGTGTAGATTCGGATATTGCATTGTCAATTACTCCGTATGTTATAGCGCTCGAATTTACGTTTCTTATACCGCGTATTATTTACTCGTGATCTTGGCCAATTCTATTCAAACTATTCACCGTTCTGTTTAACTTTCACCTGCGATATTTTCCCCGGTCAGCCCGTGTTTTCGAACGATTCCAACCGACGTTTGCTTATTGCCTTTATCATTGTCTGGCTGATATTTTCCGGCCGGGACGACCGCTTGCTATAATAAATTCTAACTCTTTGTAATATCATCTCCCGCGAAATTATTGTTCATCCGGACCGATCAAAACCGTCAATTACACGCCGTTCCAAATATAATAATCTCATAGTTTGTTTTCTTTCTTTGAATCACGAGACCTTTTTTATTTAAATAAATCAAACTGTTATTTTCACCTTGTTTAATCGCTATTATTTCGACCATTTATTTCTAATAAACGAGATTTATAATTTATTAAATGTACGGCCTTTCAAGTGTGATTCTCTTTTTGTGTTTGTGTCGCGACCCGCGCTGCCCTGCCTCTACCCTGCCCCTCTGCCGTTAGGTCGAGCCGGCTGGCCCCTCGCGTGACCGGCTGTGGTTTCGCGAGTTGGCCTTAGCGATTGTTGAAAAATTAGTGGACGCGAGAATATCGCGTCTGGCGCCCAACAGATTTAGTTGCGAACCGCCTGACTCACGCGAGGGATTATCCCGAGAGGCCTATCACCCGACTCTCTTAGCGTCCCTTTGATCCGGCCATAAAAAAGCCGTGACAATGTACATATCAGAATTAAAAGCTACACTATACATAATATTCTTACTTACATGCATATACGTTTCTTATGAAAATATCACGACAGTAACATTTTTACAGAAAACTGTTTTGCAAACAAATATATTTCTGTTTTTTGTTGGTACTTTGTTACTGCTCAATAATTAATAATTATATTGTACCATTCAGCATCTTTGACATGCACATAATTGTTATGTATATCAAAGTATATCTAAATAAAATCTTAGTAATATTTTGACAATTAATATCTGACATTTACTATTACAATATTTTTATAAAAAAGAAACGCATATACATATACACAAGTAAAGATATTATGCAGTTAACTTTTCAATTCTATATGACATATACATATATAATATACTGTTGCCTTTTGTACGTAACTTGTTACGTACAAAAGATAATATTTCATATTCAGTGCTTATAATAATTATGGCAATGTATAGACATGCTTGGATAACTAAAGACAGATCTTCCAAAATTCCAAGAAATAAACAAATGGATGTTGATGTTTTCATAACATTTCACAACATTCTAATAGCAGAGACAGTTAAATATATGAAATGTAATATAATCTTCTGCTTAAAAGAATCTCGTGCTTTGTTAATGAATTCTTTCTTGATGGTTGATGACAAGCCCCTGAAAAAAGTGCTACAGATGCATGTTATATGTTGTTCTCAGTTTTTTTCTATCTGAAAAATGGACATTTAGTAAAGTTAATCAATAGCATAATATTTCTTGTACAGAGTAATTATAATAAAAATGTTATTATATCTTATGAATATACGTACCTTATCACAATTTATGAGACAGCTAATAATTTTAACGTTTCGACATTAGCAACTTGTTTTGTTAATGATTTCTTTTATTTCAGCATTGATAGAAATAGATTGCACAAATCACCATGCTACTTTTAATAAAGATATAGAAATCTGATGTATCACTGTAAATAAAAAAGAGCTATTATTTATTAGTATATATTGCTAGGAATGACACGTAATTGTGTGCATTCGTAAAAAGCTTAAATACAGGATACTTACATAAATCATGACAAACGTAATCAATTATACTTTCTTTGATACTCATTACCTTCCGATTACAGTACTCTATATCTTTTATATGTGGAATGACACTTCGTCTGAGAAAATAAATTTTGAAACTATAATAACTTATTTTCTTATTATGTACATATGTTCAACGTGATATTGCGAGAGGTTAGGAAATCTGTCATAACAATGATGTGCGAGGTAAAGATGTAGAATGATATAATATAATTATTAATTATTATTGAGCAGCAAAGTACCAACAAAAAGCAGAGATATACTTCCTTGATAGCAGTTGACATACATTTTTTTCCCACGAAGTTGTTATGACAGATTTCCTAACCTTTCGTAAAATCATTGTGTTGTATAAATACTGAGATATTACTTATATCTCAGTGGGTGTACATACATAATAAGTTATAGTTATAGTCTTTACACATTCAAACTCGACTGCAAATTGTCGAAATCTATATTTCTTGACAACCTATTTTTCGCGTTCAATTGTGGTCAATCGGGACGGTGGTCAATCGGGACCGTGGTCAATATCAACGTGGTCAATCGGGACCGTGGTTAATAGGGACCGTGGTCAATCGGGACCGTGGTCAATCGCAACGTGATCAATATTAACGTGGCCAATACGCAACGTGGTCAATCTCAACGTGGTTAATCTCAACGTGGTCAATAGGGACCGTGATCAATCGCGAACGTGGTCAATCGGGACTGTGGTCAATCGGGACCGTGGTCAATCGGGACGGTGGTCAATCGGAACCGTGAATCGGGACGGTGGTCAATCGGGACCGTGGTCAATCGCAACGTGCTCAATGTTAACGTGGTCAATAATAACGTGGTCAATTTTAACGTGGTCAAACGCAACGTGGTCAATCTCAACGTGGTCAATAGGGACGGTGGTCAATCGGGACCGTGGTCAATCGGGACCGTGGTCAATAGGGACCATGATCAATCGCGACCGTGGTCAATCGGGACGGTGGTCAATCGGGACCGTGGTCAATCTGGACGGTGGTCAATCGGGACGGTGGTCAATCGGGACCGTGGTCAATATTAACGTGGCCAAACGGGACTCTCCCCCACATCCTAACCCTACGTTGCGGAAACTGCATATCAAATAGATTTAATGCTTAAAACGTTTCAATTATTATACCTTCACATCTTTTGGTATTGAAACCTTTTTACTATGCGGCTTTGCAACCAAGGATAACCTCAAACTTTTCATCAGAATAGTTTTACGAGTTGTATAAAATATTACAAAATATCACGTAATTTATATTACCTTTTACAAAAAGGTAAAAAAAAAAGACGCCAAGCACGCGTGGTGTATCTTGAAAAAATCGAAGTAGTTATCTTTGTACCTCGAAAAAATCCAAGTAATATCTTTACCTTAAAAAAACCAAAGTAATATATTTACCTTGAAAAAATTGAAGGAATATATTTATTACAAAAAAAAGAAATGATATCTTTAAATTATAAGCCAATTAAATATATCTATATTATATCCAAAAATAATTATTGTTCTTTTAAAAAATGTATTCCTATTAAAGTGAAAAAATTAATATAAAATGTGAAAAATTTTAGTGAAAAAAACTTGGCGCTGCCAAATTTTAAAATATTTGAAAGCAATAAATAACTGATTTAAAATATTAAATTAATAATTACAATGTGAATGTAGACTTTCACACATTAATTTAAAGTACTTTTTTCATTTATAGAAATTGTTTCATTAATATATATTATTATGTTTAGCAGCGCAAAGTTTTTTTCACTAAAATTTTTCACATTTTATATTAATTTTTTCACTTTAATGGGAATACATTTTTTAAAAAAACAATAGTTATTTTTGGATATAATATAGATATATTTAATTGGCGCATAATTTAAAGATATCATTTCTTTTTTTTGTAATAAATATATTACTTCGATTTTTTCAAGGTAAATATATTACTTTGGTTTTTTTAAGGTAAAGATATTACTTGGATTTTTTCGAGGTACAAAGATAACTACTTCGATTTTTTCAAGATACACCACGCGTGCTTGGCGTCTTTTTTTTACCTTTTTGTAAAAAGTAATTTTGTACGGATATCACCCCTTTTTGTTATAGATACATCAAACGCCATAATGTCTATCGACATCGACATTTATGTCTGATAAAATCAAATGTAAATATTTTTTGTATTATAACATAAGAATTATATCTGAGAGTTTGACATCCTTAAATGTGCAGTGTAGTTTGTATAAATTTATAAATCATTAAAAAAATTAAGACACAAAATATGAATATATAAGGCAAAGTCAAATTTGTCGAGAGCACATTATGCAGTGTTTGCTATAAATAAATTTTGTCGAAAGAAAAACAGATTTGATACAGAATTTGGCATGTACGATGCTATTGGCAGAATGTCATAGTAGATAATATATGTATAGTAAAGTTTGTGAACAAAATAAGGCAATTAATAATTTATAATACAAACTACACTGCACTTTTAATTAAGGATGTCACTGTCAGATATAATTTTTGTGTTATAATACAAAAAATATTTAGATTTAATTTTATCAGATATATTTGATAGTCATTATTAGAGAAAAAGAGAGAGAGAGAGAACGCGAGCGTGACCGCGAGAAAGAGCAATACGTACGATAGATAAAACCTCGCGACCCTCGCACAGGGTGTATCCCAGAAACCAGCCATCCGCAAGGCGCGAACTCTGTCACTCCAGCACTGAACTTCGTTCGGAGTGTTCGGACGCGACGACGCGGACGGAATATTTCTCGACGATGCGGACGTCTAAAGCGGCCCATAACATGTACGAGTTTGATTCGCGAGCCGGACTCAAACGTTTTTCACCACACACACACTTCCGAATAGTCCCGAAATTTGGCTCGTCGGACGCCGAGCCCGTCTCGTAACATCTCACCCACGATATTGTTTACGAAAGCTTCTTTGCTTATGACCACGATCGCAGCGTTACGATAGATGTAGACGCACCTTAATAATTCATACGATAACTGTCACGACGAACGTTACGATCGTCGTAATGAGCTTACGATCCATCGTGTTGCGATCGTGATCGTAAGCAAAGAAGCTGTCGTAAACAATATATGTATCTCAATTTTCCGACGTTACAGATAAGCATCATAACCTCGACACGGACGGAATATTTCTCGACGACGCGGACGTCTAAAGCGGGCCATTATTTTTGTACGAGTTTAACTCGCGAATCCGCCCCGGCGAGCCGGACTTGAACGTTTTTCACTACACACACACTCCCGAATCGCGCAAAGCCCGAGTCGATCCAGCCGCGTAGGTTATCTCGCTCCGCGCTGTCACGTCACACACCGCCGGGTCGCGGTGGTCGCGGGGCGCCGGCAATGCGACTGCACTCAGTACACCAAGTGCACCGCTGGCGATACTTTGTTGCTCTACCGCCGGGCCGCAGAACGCCAGCAGCGCGACTGCACGCAGTACACCAAGTGCACCGCTAGCGACACTTTGTTGCTCTAAAATAGCGCCGCAAACGTCAAGGAGGTGAAAGTTACACGACGGTGGTGCCGCCGCGCGCCGTGGCGAGACTAACAAACGGAGAAGTACGTTTCTTAATGTAAAATTTTCAGGTCTGGACTTTTGCATCGCAATATATTTTTTCGTAGGCCACGTAGGAAGAAAATAAAAATACTTTTATTATATAAATTTGGTCCAAGCTCTCCATTGAGCCTAGTTAGAACTTGATCCGTTCACTAGTTATCGAGATCTCAAAATCTCGAGTACTCTCAACATATATATAACTCGTCGCGTCGCGTATATAGAGCCACGGCTGTCTCGCTCCGCGCGTACTTGGCGCGAGACACTATCGTGTCTCTTAATACAAAAATTGTTTTGCTAACTTTATTAAATATTTTATGTGTAAGTTAGGTTGTAACCGGACACGTAGGGTCACGCGCGATACGACTCATTCATCAATATCACCGAAAATGTTGAAAATTCGTGAAACACGGTCGCCACTCGATTTTACCCGTTAAACCGAGAAAGGTAAGTACACTACTAACCGTATCTGTCGACTAATTCCCCTTTTTCTTTGTTTCGGGTGTTCCGGACTGCTGCTGGCCGCACGGCGTATCGTCTCCACACGGATGGACCTCCTTCGTAGAAGCCGCTTACTACCAACGATGCTCAGGACCACTGGATCGTCACGGATGTACCCCACAGGATCGTCGCAGAATCGCAGGTAAGTATTGTATACCGTATGCATATAACGTAATCAATGTGCATTTACTCGCACTTAATTTTTGTAAGAACGGTGATCTCGCATGTATCTCCCGCTTAGAAGGTGACTCAGGATAGGTCACAGGATATCGTCGAATGATTTCAAACACTGAGGATATCACTTTGTATAACAATGTATTTATTCAATAAATTGAGAATAAATAGTCATACAGTTCGATCAACGATGATTTACAGTCACTCGTGGTGCATCACCGTTATCGTATATCACAGTTTGCGTGTCGCGTGTAAAATTGACAATTTTCGAATAATCACGTATGTTCGTCCGCAACATGGGTGTCACCGGTCGTTGTGAGAATATATTATATTCCCCCGCGTGATTGTCCTTTGTTTCGTATACGGATGTCTATGTTCGCGCTATTCGTACGAGTCGCACGTACTATCAGCGATACGTGATATTTCCGGATATCGCTCCGTACGCGGGTCGCATCGGTTGTAACCGAGAACGTTCGCTCGTCGCAACGTATATCTATATAGAGGCGTGTTAGCACGGCGCGCTCTCCCGACCGACTGACCACTATTACGCATAAATTGCGCACACAAGTTGAGTATCGCAGAACTATCCTTTATTCGTGAACTCGCGGATATCGCTCCGTACGCGGGTCGCATCGGTTGTAATGAGAATCCCGGTTGTACGTTGAAACGTGTTTTCTCTACCGGCTCTCCCGACAGACTGACCATGAGCGCTCGCTCGCTACGTCGCACATCCCCATCCTACGCAGTACCCCCACTCCTGGTATTGCGTCAGCCGTATCACGTGATCGTTGCCTGTTCGTGCCTGACAAACAAGTCTGACAAACACGCAGGAATGTCGTACGATCGTCTATTGTATTCTTTGTAACGCTGGAAACTTCTCTCTATTCTCTGGATATATATTTGAGAATTTACACATGACGTATGATATGCTTTTACATGAATTCACAGATGCGGCGCAATTTCGTTATTTATGGATATACAAAATCGCCTTTTATCACGGATGATCCTTATCGCCTAATATGTCGGGAAATAACGCATTTTTCCGGCGATGACGTTCATGCGGGAAGTCGGTTGCAGAACGATCAAATCTAAATGGCAATGCGATGTCTGTGCTAATTGACGTCCCTTAAGGACCCTCCGAACAATTGTTTTAAATTTTGAACATTCTGCAGTGGTCTTCCTGCAGAATCGTCGGACTAGAACGGGGCCTTGACAGACACGTTACTTAGGCTCTCGCGAACGCACCTATGACAAACTTTTCCTCGGGGAAGGTGTCTGCAACGATTTTGTCGCAGAGGGTTCGTAAAACGACGGGAGTCGGTCCGTGGGCTTCCTTGGGACCCGGCGAAGTCATCCCCGTCATTTGTTCCTGTAGAAAATGTTCCTGCAGAAAGTTAGCTGCAGCCAGGTCGGATCAGGGTGAAACTCGGTATACGTCCTAATCGGGACCTGGGTAGGCCGTTGGCAATGGTCGTTTGCTCGCGCGAGGTCTCTGCAGAGTTTTCGCTGCAGAGAGGTTAGGATTCTCGGAGAACGCTTTTAACGTCATCTCCGACGCTCAACGAACACGCTGGTGATAGTGATTGACTCGGATTATGTCAATGCAATGTTATTGTATCTCACGCGTCGGGCCATGTCGGAATCGTTATCGCGATGTCTATCGGCGGATGATCGGCTCGTGTGTACGCGGTTGTCGACGTGTCACGCCTGGTTTGCCTCTACACGCGACAAAGTCCGTAATCGATACACGCTTCTGCGTAATTAACGCTGAATCACGGGTTTTGTCCCCTATACGCTTATAAACTACTTTATAGTTACGTCGCACCACGCAACGTAGGATAATAATAAATGAAAATCAGAACTCGGGGAAAAAACCAAAAGAAACCATAAATCGAATCTAATCACGCGTCTATACGCGACCCTTAAACGCTAATGTCTTAATAGCTAATATCGGTGTTTGGGATTCACCGTTCAATCGTCCGTATTTTCGGGATCCTATTTTCGCGTCGCGGGATACCGCGAGATTTGACAACGTCGCGGCAGTCGTGTTGACAGCCGCGCGTACAAAAGCTCCACGAGTCGGTCACGCTCCCAAATTCCTGAGTCGCGTGGTTTTCGCGTCCGGCGTTCTGCGTGCCGATCGGGAGAGTTCAGTTCAAGTATTGCGAGCGAGCGAGGCGAAGCGGATACCAAATCGTATACGAGTGCGAGGATTGTGCCTTCCGACGCCCTATAATCAGCTCAAGTTTCGAGTCTTTCCGCTCTCGCTATTTGCTCGATCTCGATCTCCGCGAGCGCGAATCTAGCGTGTCGGCGTGCTTATCCCAAGTCCCATAGTTATTCGCGGTGCAAGATTTCCGTGATCTCCGCGTCAAGATTTCCGCTTTAGTGGTTCGCACGCCAAGACATTGTGCTCGCGTATTTATTTGTCGATCATCGCCCTTAAGGACATTAAGTATTCGGGCTTATTAATCGCAAAGCGGTACAGTGATGCGTATTGCATTGTGCTTGCGGCTATTGATATGCAATCACGCCTGTACGGACATAGTTTCCGAGTGACGTTTTGCGTTCTACTATATCAGAGGTGCTCATGGCCCTCGCGTCGATACTGAGTTGTAACCATTTCTTTTGTTACCATTTTGATAAATATATTACTTGACTGTTAATACGCGCGAGTGATTATTGAGAGTGCCCGCTTCACCGTCGAGCCTTCCGACAAGGTGATCCCAGTGATCCTCATTTAAACCCGAACAATCGGCCTTTGAAGGACGCGATGATAAACATGTATAATCGATAATATTACTAATACGCAATGATATATATATATATATTAATTGCCTAAGTGGCACGCAAAAGGAATAAATCGGAATAGATATGGGCAAACGAACAAATAACAAAAGAGATTGCACGAGACAAAAAGAGAAAAAACAAACAACATAAGCTAAATAATTATTTCGTGCCCATAAACGTAATACAATCGAGCGCTAGGCGACTCACTCGGCCTCGCTCTCGGTGTTGGCTTCGGTCGGAGGCACCGCTGCAGCCTCCGGCTGCAAGGTAAGAAAAAGGATTACCTTTGATGTATCAATCACGCTTTGTTTTCTTCATGCATTGCAACGTCGACATGTCACTCAGAGGGCCCCCCCAGGGGTCTATGAGGCCGCTTGCGGCCTCATAGATACGGGCAGCAGCGCGCCCGGGGTCCCGAGCTCATCAGTACCGGAACCCCTCACGTGGTGAGGGCCCGGGGGGCGCCAGGGACATTACGTCACTAGAGCCCGCAAGGTAGGTGGCCTCTATAAAAATCGCCCGGCCGGTCGGGGCGGTGAGGGTTAGCCTAGGCTCTTCCAACCGACCTATGGGAAGGAAAACCCAGACAGAAAACCGGGGGCCCGGCAACCTCGCTTAGGAGTCTGGATAACCTCGGTTATCCAGCTCCAATAGCCGGTAGGGGATGGCGACCCCGACTTCAAACGCACGGCCGGCCGGGGCCGTTAGGGGGGAGCTTGCTCCTCCAACCGCGCCGCAGGGTGGGGGTATTGGGGTAGGGGGTACCCCCGTCTCGAAGCGGGCAGGGATGCTGTCCCGCTGAGAGAGAGGGGAAGATCCCGTTCTTCGGATCCATTGCACGCCGGTGCTCCGGCAGGGGAAGAGAGCGTGATTACCTTTTTCGTCTCGGACGTGGTCTGGGATCAGGGACGGGGAGGAACCCACACTCACGGCTGCACGCTGGGGACGTGGTCCGTGAGGGGTGGAGGGTCGTCTGGGCCGCTCGGACGTATTCCGAGTTCGGGGCCAGGCGACCTGGGAAGATGGACCGCCCGGGCCGCATTGTGGCTCGGACGGTTCGGCTGCCTAGGCAGCAGTGAGGGTCGGGTAGGCCGGGCTCGATAGCTTTTTAGCAACCGGCCTAGGGGAAGGAAAACCCCAAAATCAAACCATACACACACTCACACACTACACATTAAACCTACAATCGGGTCCGCGGGCTTCCGCCGGGGGCCTTTGGGGGCTCGGATTGTCGTGCGCGCGTCGTGGCAGAGGGTACAGCGGTTAAACAGGGTTTTGACATTTCCTGGGCGCCCGATAGTACAGGGGCCCGGGTCGGCCTAACCAGCATGACCTGGCTGCCCCACCAGCGGGCGAATAATCTCGCGGGGGCGAGTACTGCCGGTTGGTGACCGGACGGGACCGTGCTCGTCTTTGCGGAGGCCACCGCCGAGGCCACTGTCCTCCGCGCGCTTGACGCTCTTGGGTTTCCCGGATCCCCCGGTATGGGGCTTTGCGGGCCCGTGTACACGCACACACACTTACACACAGGCACACAGATGTTTTGACTAGGATGAGGAAAAAAAAATGAACATGTCACAAAAGAAAGAGATAGCATTAAAAAATGTCGAACAGATGTCCGGGGTTTCCCAGCCCCAAGTGTGTGTGGAGAGGATCGCGGATGCGAAATCCTCCAGAGACAAGCCCGCGCCGAAGAGCGTGCAGGAGAGGCGAGCGAAAGGGGCGGCCAGGGCCGTTGAATCTGTCAGCGGCACCCCCGCTCAGCCATTGAGCTCTCGCAAGAGCTCCCGTAGTAGCTCGCCCGAGGTGGAGGAGGTGATAACAACGGGCGAGAAGGACGAGGAGGTAGGCATGGGGCCTGTCTTCTCCAGGGCCAAAAAGGACATCGTGGCCTTGGAGAACATAGTCCTCCAGCTGAGGGGCAAAGATGTCCCCCCGGCCCCGAGAGTCGAGAAGACGCGGGGCCGCAAGTCCACGGGAAGGGGGGGGGGCTTATTACGAGAAGAGGCTCGTGGAGCTAAGGCGTGAGATTGCCGATATCCTCGAGGATCTGAGGGGTGTCATGGACACCGAGACGCCTGTGAACCTCTCAGGCAGCAGGAAGGTCCTCGAGAAGAAGGCGAATGAGGAGCTTAGCCTGACCCCGACGGTGACCCTGCCGGGGATTATCCTGGAGAGCGTAAGGAGCATCGACTTTGTCGTCAGCAAGTCGAGCAATCTCCAGGGCCCCATGCAGGGGAGGCTTAACAGGGCCGCTGCGAACATCACGGCCGCGGTCGAGCATCTTGCCCGAAGGCAGGCGGGCTTGGCCTCCAGCGACGCGAGGGATGCGAAGCTGGAGGACCTGCGTGGGAAAATCTCATCCCAGGAGAAGGAGATCCAGCGGCTGAGGGAGCAGCAAGCGCAACATGCGCTGCTGCAAAATCAGGTGCTGGAGCTCCAACGGCAGCTGCAGCAGCTCAGGGAGGAGAAAGAGCCCCCTTCTGGGGGGTCGGCCCTTCGAGAGAGGGTTGCGAAGAAGAGGGTGAGGGTCATTTGCACCTCGTCGTTCGAGGAGGGCCGACCACCTTTGAAGGCCCCAGCCGCCCAACCCTCGGTGGTGGAGGCGGCGGAGACTCCCCCAGAGCCTATGGAGGTGGGTGTGGCTCTGGGAGAGGTGCACTTGGACACGGTACATTTGGACACCGTTCAATTGGACACGATCATTTGGACACGATCTATTGGACACTGTTCGTTTGGACACCGTTCATTTGGACACCGTTTATATGGACACCGTTTATTTGGACACGAAAATACGCGACTTGTGCACTTGGACACGAAAATGAGCGACCTGAGCACTTGGACACGAGAATGCGCGGCCTGTGCAGTTGGACACGAGAATACGCGACCTGTTCACTTGGACACGAAAATGCGCGACCTGTTCACTTGGACACGAAAATACGCGGCCTGTGCAGTTGGACACAAAAATGAACGACCTGTGCACTTGGACACGAGAATGCGCGACCTGTTCACTTGGACACGAAAATGCGCGGCCTGTGCAGTTGGACACGAGATATTAAGCGAGGTCCACCCTGCCTACCGGCGGAGGGGGTGCGGGAGGGGGGCCGAAGGCCCCCCCTTGCACCCCCCCGCGCGCGCGTGTGTGTGTGTACACCATGTGGCTGCGACAAATTTATCATCGAAAGTTATTTCGCATTTTCGTGTCCAAGTGAACAGGTCGCGCATTTTCGTGTCCAACTGCACAGGCCGCGCATTTTCGTGTCCAAGTGAACAGGTCGCGCATTTTTGTGTCTAAGTGAACAGGTCGCGTATTCTCGTGTCCAAGTGCACAGGTCGTTCATTTTCGTGTCCAAGTGCACAAGTCGCGTATTCTCGTGTCCAACTGCACAGGCCGCGCATTTTCGTGTCTAAGTAAACATTTCGCGCATTCTCGTGTCCAAGTGCACAGGTCGCGTATTTTCGTGTCCAAATGAACGGTGTCCATATAAACGGTGTCCAAATGAACGGTGTTCAAACGAACGGTGTCCAATAGATCGTGTCCAAATGACCGTGTCCAAATAAACTGTGTCCAAATGTACCGTGTCCAAGTGCAGGCCTCTCGAGGAGAGCACCTATGAGCGGCATAGAGAGGAGCTCATAAGGGAGGGGCTCCCTCCCCTGTACAGGCCGCCCGTTAGGGGGAGGCGGGCTCTGCTGGAGAGTGCTGTGCCCCCCCGGAGAGAAGCCGCTGCGGTGGGCGGGGTGTCCGCCGCCGCCGCTATGGCGATGGAGCTGTCGGAGCCGATCCCTCAGGTCATGGAGAGCCTGAGGGAGCAAATGCTCCGGCAGTTCGAGAGAATGACGGCTTCCCAGTTCTGCAAGCGAGCGGAAGAGATGGACCGGAGGCTGGGACGTATCGCCTTGGCACCCGGTCCCGCGACCCCGGCGTCGGCGGGGGGTGTGATGCTACCCCCCACTTTACGGCGGGGGCCGAGTGGACGGCTGTCCCCGCCAAGAGGAAGAGAAGGAGGGGGCAAAGGGGCGTCGACCACCCGGCGGTCGGAACGACGGGGGGCCCCCGCCGAGGGTGGGGGCGGGGGGCATCGGGGTGGGCGGGAAGGGCCCGCAGCCCCGGGGTCCCTCGTCTGTGGCCCTTCCCCTCGCCGGGACGGCCGCCAAGACATACGCGGCGGCGGTCGCCGGCGGGGCCGGGGGGAGAAAGAGAGGAGGGGAGAGACGAATGTCCCTCCCTCCTTTGAAGCGGGCCGCGGCCGCGACTGCTGCGGGCCGCGGCCGCGACTGCTGCGGCCAGCGGGCCGGGTGCCGGGGTTGCGTCCCGAAAGAGGGCCGGAGTTGGGGGGGCTACGACGCACAGTGGTCTAAAATGTCGATTACCTGGCAAAAAATGTATTTTTCTGATTTGTTTAAATATCAGTAAAAATTATTGCAATTTTAAGCAAAATACACAAAAAAGAATGTCCTGTAATTTAAATGCTTGTACGTTGCCTCCAACGTATAATATAGGTACAAAAAAATGAAGAATTTTTAGTATGCTTGATATAGTCGCTTTCTGCAGTTCCGTTACTTTATTTATGTTAGTTTTCAAATTACTCAGAATGGTTTAATAAAATATCTTAATACGATTTATTGTTATTTGACATGTGTACTTTAAGTTTTATTCATAAAATTGAAAGAGGGCTGAACCCAGCGGATATATCCGATGTAGTTTTTAACCTCGTGTGACGCTTAGTGTGAATCGGTACTCCAACTTTATTATGCTATATAAAACTTTAGCCGCCTTTAGCCAAAAAGATCTTGGAGTCAGATTGAATAGAATATCGTACTCTTGAAGAATGTGAAGAAAGAAATTGCTACTTTTTGCTAATTTTGTTGCTATGATAAAAAAAAGCAGGCTGTATCTATGGATATGTAACTTTTTAACAGTTGAGGCGATAGGCCATGTACTCTTATTATTTTTGTTTGTCGTTTGCAGAAAGTGAGTTGATTGCGTAATTTGCACGAGAGAAAAATAATGAATCATATAATTTATTAAGATTTGTTGGTGTTTCTTTGTCATATGAGGTATAACATATAAATACAATATATAATACTTGGCAAAAAATTAAAATTAACGTTAAGATTTAATTGGATTAGAAAGAGTAATTAAGACTATATATATATATATATATAGTCTTAAATACTTAATTAATAAATTATTTCACACACACACACACACACACACACACACACACACACATACGGAGAGAAATATCCTATAATTGAATATCCTTTTTTTCCTTCCTCTTTCCTTCCAGAATACCTCCAGTATTTTTATTATAGATATTACTTTCAAGAAAATTGATCTTTTCCAAGTGCTCAAACAGAAAGCTGATGGTAAAAATGCTCAGAAGGAGCACCTTCAGAATTTTATTGAGAGCCGTTTAAGTTGTACTTTCACAGACGAGGCTAAACAACTTTTGAGGAATTCTGTATCATATTTTTGCTCAAAACTCTTTTCTCGGTGGGATAAATGCTGTCGCATTGAGAAAATCTTTAAAAAAAAAAAACGATTTCTGGCTGCAGAGTAGTATAACATTCAGTGTTCCAGTTTCATCCAAGTAAGCAAATTGTTACTTAACACTTACAGTTCAGTTACTAATAGTTACTAACAGATACTTCATATATACCCAGATAGAGCCAAACCTGAGCAGCAGATTCTGAGCAGAGTCTGCATTAAATTTTTGGTTTCAGAAAGGCAACAAATTTCACGCAGAAACTGCTCTATCAGACGATGTTGTCAAACTGTAGCCAGAAATGCAACAGAGCCTGCTGACAGGCAATGTGAGCAGATTGGCAGCAGAAACCGGGCAGAGCCTGCACGCATAACTTGGCAGCAGATTGACGACAAAGATCGAGCAGAGCCTGCGCGCATTTGACCTGAGAACAAAGTGGCAGCAAAAACCGAGCAGGATCTGCGTAATGTAATCTGGTGGCAAATAGGCATGTCAAAATCGAGCAAAACCTGTCGTACCGCGGGCATTTTGACAGACCGACGCGCTCAGAATTCGGCAGTCATACATGCGACTCTGCGAGAGGCTCTTCGAAGAGTTCGAAGGGCCAAGAAAGGACACTGCAGGAACAGGAGCTCGATTCCTGAATTTATTTGAAAGAGAACGTACGCAAAAATTCTGCTTTTACAGAAAAGTTGAAGTTGATTGATTAAAAGCCATACGAGAGCCAATCAACTTGCAACTTTTCTGTAGGAGCAGAATTTTCGCATACATTTTCTCTTTTGAATAAATTCAGGAATCGAGCCCCAGGACACGCAGTCCACGCGGTTCATGCGGTGCTATGATGGGCGGCGCAAGGATTCGCCGCGATCTATGGAGCGACGAGCAGCGAGCAGAAGATGACGCTACGACTCGAACGTCACTACCACGAGTACCACGACTGAACACAAGGAAGATTTAGCACACCAGGAGGATCCTACGCACCAGAGGAGGATCCTATAGATACACACCAGGAAAATTCTACACACCAAGGATACTATCTTTTCCTGAAGAAGGAAAAGAAAACGGCACTTTTTAGCGCCCATTTTTTAATTATAAAACAGGAACTCTCTGTTCGCAATCATAAGCCCATATATTATATATATAAACAGCTGATTATGGACAAAGTCTGCTCGGTGTTTGCTGCCAATCTGTTCTCAGGTCGTGCGCGCAGGCTCTGCTCGGTTTTTGCTGCCAATCTGCTGCCAGGTTATTTATGCAGGCTCTGCACGGTTTCTGCTGGCAATCTGCTTACATTGCCTGTCAGCAGGCTCTGTCGACAGAACACGAGCTTAATGCGGACACAGATGGCTATGGTTTTGGTATGGGACTCTGATCAAATTTGCTGCCAATCTGCGCGCATCCTGCTAACATTTTGGTATCTGGGTAAATTCTGCCTCTGTCATTTAAATTAATGTAAGATTATTTTTTCGAGTGTTTGTAAAATCTGTTTTCACAGATTTGACTGTCTCAAAAATAAACGAGTTGGTAATGTAGGACGTCCAAGACTTTGTTTTGAAGATTGTACCCCACGAACAAAACGATTGCAAACACAAACTGTACAAGCTGAGAATTCCTTGGAAGTTCTCACTTATGCTGCAGCCATGAAATTCAGAGAAGAAGGGAAAGAAAGTGCTGCTAAACTTTTACAGATGTTGGCATCAAACCCCACCATGGCAGACAAAATTTTAGTAGAAATTCAGAATTCTGAGAAGAAACAAAATCCTTTATCGGCTGATGAGGCTGTGTCACTTATTGTTGAGGCTGATCTGAGCAAAGCACAGTACCTTTATATTAGAAATATCGTGAATGGTAATAGAAGAAAGAGTCATATGCTACCCTCATATTCGACCGTTTTAGATGCTAAAACTCGTTGCTATCCGCTTCCTGGTTCAGTGACTGTCACAGAGAACAGCGCAGAGGTGCAGCTACAAGCCCTCCTAGATCATACAATTCAGCGTTTAATATTTTTTCTCAAAGAAATCGTAGAGAGATTAAGTCCGCTAGAATCCGAACATGTATTCTTAGATTTTAAATGGGGCTCAGATAGAAGCAGTGGTCACTCACAATATAAACAGAGAATGAATAGCGAGATCATAGATGATAATTATATATTCTTTACAGCCACTGTCCCCTTACAACTTTATGTTCTTCTGCCAAGGTCCACTGAGAGGAAAATTCTTTGGCAAAACCCAAGACCATCCTCAACAAGATTTTGTCGCCCAATCCGTTTCCAAATGAGACATGAAACAAAGGACTTAATAATTGACAAACAAAAAAACACAACCGAACAAATTGAGTCTCTCCAGCCAACTAAAATTATTTTAGAGAGCGGGCAAATTATTGTTATAACACAAAAACTAAAAATGACTATGATTGACGGCAAAACTCGCAGTGCTATTACTGACTCTTCAGTTCAGACATGCTGTGCTTGTGGTGCAAAACCCACCCAAACAGGGGAGATTGAATCAGTTCTGAAAAGGCCTGTCGATGACTCTGTTTTGCTTATGGAATATCAGTCCTTCATGCCCGTTTAAGGTGCCTTGAATATATGTTGAGTATTGCATACAAGATGGAACTTCAAAAATGGAGAGTGAATGAAGCAGCTTATAAGATTAGGAAGAGCACCATTCAGAAGCAGTTACGAAAAGATGTGGGCCTGATAATCGATGTTGTTAAACAGGGATTTGGCACTACAAATGACGGAAACACTGCAAGGCGGTTTTTTGAGAACTACGAGTTAGTGTCTGCTATTACTGGTGTTAACAGAGATTTGCTATTTAGATTTCATATAATTCTTACTACTCTTGCTTGTGGATACACAATAAACGTGGAAAAATTCAGAACTTATGCCCTAGATACGGCAAAACTCTGTCAACAGCTTTACCCATGGTATTATATACCCGCCTCTGTTCATTTAATTCTGATTCATGGAGCAGATGTTATGTTATCAATGGAATTACCTATAGGACTTTATTCTGAGGAAGCACTTGAAGCTAAAAATAAGAATATCAGATCCTTTAAAGAAAACAGAACACGGAAGATATCAAGAATTGCTACAAACACTCATCTGTTCAACAGATTGTTACTTTCTTCAGACTCACATTTAGCATCTGTTAGAAAACTGCCACGTAAGAGTAGCTGTACTCTTCCCCCTGATGTACTTACTCTTTTGAATTCCTAAGTTTAATACGATTGCTTTAAGATTTAAAATTCTTTCGTCAACTCAATCTAGCATTGTATGTTTAATAACTATCCATATAATATCTGTTTATATAATAATATTTTGTTTTTCTCTTAAATATATATGTATATATATTTTTTAGTTAAAATAAGATAATATGATATATAATATATGGTAATATTTAAAAAAAAAATTGTATTTCAACAAGTAAATAGTTTATCTTATATTTTCTTAACTAAAATTGGACATGACAGGTTTTCTTTCAATAAAATTGTTTTTTTAATAATTCAATGTTCTATTTATCATAACAGTCAATTTCGAATATATTGTTTTTAAAAAAGTGATGCCGTAATAATAATATTTGTCCCCATGTGTTATGTAATTAAAAAAAATTGAAGCCGCTATCTTTAACACCTTAAATGCCTCACCCTGTATATAATAACCTTTTTTTATATTAGTAATAATTCTCCAAGCTGTTACAAATGTCGTTTATATCTTATGCGACTTATCGTTACTAAGATATTAATTTTTGCCACAAAATAAGCCGTTTAGACCACTGTGCGACGACCCCACGGCCGGGCGGGTCGGGGAAACGCAGGGCGCCGAGGACACCGACGGTTACCCTGACCTGCCCGGAGGGGAGTTACGGGGAGGTGATGCTCCTGGTGAGACGGAGCATAAAACTCCCCGAACTGGGGATCGAGCCCCCCTTTAACGTAAGGAGGACGGCCACCAATGCCCTCAATATTGAGGTGGCGGGGCCGGATTGCGGGGCAAAAGCGGACGCCCTGGCCGAGAGAATGTCGGCGTTGCTTGCCGGCAAGGAAGGCGTCCGCGTCGGGCGTCCGGCGATGTCAGCTGAGCTAAGGCTCAGCGGACTCGACGACTCGGTGCTGGAGGGGGAGCTAAAGGAGGCACTAGTCGCCAATGGCGGGGTGGCCCCCTCCAGCATCGCGGTGGGGCCGCCGCGGCGGGCCGCCAACAGCCTTAACACATTTTTTGTTAGGTGCCCGCTGGCGGCGGCAAAGGTGGTGGCGAGGGAGCGCCACATCTGCGTGGGCTGGGTGAGGGCGCAAATCGAATTGCTCGACAAGCGCCCTCTCCAGTGTTACAGGTGTCTCGAGGTGGGTCACACACGAGCCACCTGTAACAACGAGGTGGACCGCACCGGTGGCTGCTACCGGTGCGGCGTTGTTGGCCACCAGGCTCGCACGTGCGCGGCCGCGCCGAAATGCGCGGTCTGCGAACGTGCGGGTCGCCCCTCCGACCACCGGATTGGGGGCAAAGCCTGCACCGGAGGAAGGGGGGAAAGGGAAAGCCGCGGCCGCGGCCGCAGCCGCCCCAAAAAAGAGGGGAAGTGGCGGAGAGCCCGGGGCCCCCTCAACGGGGACGGGTGCGACGGGCGACTCCGACTCTGTGTCGGGGGCTTTGGGTTCGGGGGCCCGTTTAACGGTCCCCCGAATTACGAGTGTGGTGCCCGCAAACCTGGGCCTCCGGATTATTAAATCGCTGGAGGGGGAAATTGCGGGTGCCATGAGCGGGGCGGAGGCGGCGGCGGCCGAACTGAGGGCGGGGGCGGCGACCACGAGTGCCGTGACGGACGCCACTCTCGGGTGGTTCGCTGGGTTCGTGACGGGGGAGGGTTCCGAGGGTTGGGTAGACCCGCGGGACGAGGCTGAGCCCCCAGCCGGGCCCGGATACATTGGAGGAGGGGCCGCTTCGGCGGCAACGTTGAGTAAGGCGCCGGAGAACCGGATGGACTTTTCGGAAGATTAATGTCCGTAAGGGTTCTCCAGGCGAACCTGAACCACGCCCGCGCTGCCCAGGATCTGTTTATCCACACGATGGCAGAGCGCGGGTGTGGTTTGGGGATAGTCGCGGAGCCCTACAGGGTCCCAGCAGCCCACCCCTGCTGGGTCAAGGACCGTAGTGGCTCCGCGGCTGTCACATGGCGGGCACTGCCACACGCCCCCCCGTGCACTCGTGGTGAGGCCGGGGTGGGTTTTGTGGCGGTGCACTGGGGGTCTATCTCTGTCCTGGGTGTGTTACACCCCTCCGAGCTGGGACCTGGCCAGGTTCGAGCGGACGCTCCACGATATGGAAGGATGCGTCCGCCGATGCCCTACTGGCCGAGTCATAGTGGCGGGGGACTTCAATGCGAAATCAACGCTTTGGGGTTCCCCGCGTACTGACGCGAGGGGCAGCGTCCTGGAGGGGTGGGCGGGGCTCGGCCTGTGTCTAGTGAACACGGGCCGAGTAAGCACGTGTGTGCGCCGGCAGGGGGCCTCGGTGATCGATCTCACCTGGGCGACTCCCCCTGCCGCGCGCGAGATACACGGCTGGAGGGTGGCCACGGACCTAGAGTCCCTGTCGGACCATCGATATATAGAGATGATGGTCCGGGCCACCCCTCCGGCAGTGCTGTCCCGCCGCCGCGCCGCGGAGAAAACGCGGCGGAGATAGGCCCTCAAAAAGTTGGACCGGGATCGCCTAAAAGCGGCGATCCTGGTCCTAACTTGGGGTAGGGCGGAGGGCGGCGCCCTTGCCGAAAGGACTGGGGAGGTGGATGTGGACGCGGAGGCGGATCGATTAGTGGAGGCCGCGTCGCGAGCGTGCGACGTGGCGATGCCCCGCGTCCGCACCCTTCCCCCTCGGCGAACCGCCTATTGGTGGACGGACGAGATCGCCGAGCTTCGGCGCTCGTCCGTCCACGCGTGCCGGCGGTGGCTGAGGGCCCGCGCTGGGCGCGGTGCCCTTGGCGAGAGGGAGGCGGGAGGGGCCTGGCGTGCTGCCCGCCAGGAACTCTCCCGTGCCATCTTCGCGGCCAAGAAGAAGGCCTGGGAGGAGCTCCTCGCCACGGTAACGGAGGATCCGTTGGGGCGTCCGTATAGGCTTGTCATGGACAAGCTCAAGCCATGGACGCCCCCGCTTACGGAAACCCTGGCCCCCCAATTTGTCGGCGGGGTGGTGGATACACTTTTCCCCGCCGCCAGAGGAGGAGAGGTCCTCTTTCCGGAGATTAGAGTTCCGGAATGGAGAGAGGACCTGGGGGTCAGTGGGAAGGAGGTGGCGAGGGCTATCCGCGGGGTCAAGAGGCGAAAGGCCCCTGGCCCCGACGGAATCCCAGGCAAGGTCTGGACCTTGGCCGCGGGGAAACTGGCCGGATGGATGCGGGTTTTTACCGCATGCCTGCGCACCGGCCGGTTTCCCAGAAGATGGAAGGAGGATGGAAGATGGATGCCAGCCTGGTCCTTCTGCCAAAGGCGGGTAAGCCCGCGGATTCCCCGTCCGCGTACAGGCCCGTGTGCTTGCTGGACGAGGCGGGCAAGATCTTCGAAAGGATCATTGCCGCGCGCCTCGTCCAGTACCTGTCCCGGGGTGAGGGAAGAGGTCTCTCCGACGACCAATTCGGCTTCCGTGCGGGGAGGTCAACCGTGGACGCGATCAGGCGCGTCCTCTCCCGCGCGGGGGCCGAGATTGAGGAAGGGGGGAGTGGTGTTGGGGGTGTCGTTCGACGTCGTCAACGCCTTCAACACCCTCCCCTGGGAGGTGATAGGGAGGGCGTTAGTGAGGTTTGACGTCCCTCCCTACCTCATCAGAGTCGTCGGAGACTATTTCCGGGACAGGGGCCTGAGGTACACGGACCAGGACGGGGTCCTGGGGGTCAGGCTCGTTGAGCGCGGTGTTCCGCAGGGGTTGGTGTTGGGACCCCTGCTGTGGATCATCACCTGGTCCTCGGGGTGGCCCTCCCCAGAGGATGCTGGCTCACGGGGTATGCCGACGACATATTCCTGGGGGTCAGCGGGGAGGGCTGGCAGGAGGCCATCAGGCTGGCCAACGTGGCGGCGGCGAGTGTGGTGCGCGCCATCCGGGCGCTGGGCCTGAAAGTGGCCCCCCATAAAACGCAGGCGACAACGTTCCATGGCCGCTTTGCGGGGGGGTCACCACCGGGAGGACTCAGCGTCCGGGTGGAAGGGACGGAGGTCCCGATCACTCTCCACCTCCTATACCTGGGAGTCTGGATCGATCGGAGAAGGAGCTTCGGCGAGCACGTTGCCCGTGTGGTCCCAAAGGCGAGGGCAGTGGCCAATAGCCTGGCCAAGCTGCTGCCAAATATTGGCGGGGCCAGCGGGAGCGTGCGTCGCCTCTATGTGGCAACGGTCCACTTGGTGCTGCTGTACGCAGCACCGGTGTGAAAGGAAAAGGTGGGCAGAGATGCCCGCCTTGGTGGGCAGCTGGCGGCGGTCCAAAGGCTTATAGCCAACAGAGCCGCCAGGGCCGGTAGGACCGTGTCACACGTGGGGGCGACTACCCTCGCCGAAATCCCCCCGATTCACCTGGTCGCCAGGTCGCATACACACGTGTATACGAGGACCAAGGCGATCAGGGACGGGGGGGGGGGGGTGTCATCACGGCGAGGGTCAAAAGGGCGCTTAGGCTCCAGGCCAAAGCGACTCTCCTGCGAGAGTGGAAGGAGTTCCTCGCGAACCCCCAGTTGTGGGGCAAGAGGGTCAGGGAGGCCATCCGGCCGGTCCTAGGGGAGTGGGTGGAGCGTAAGGGGAGAGGCCTTACGTTCCACACGGCGCAGGTGATCACCGGGCATGGGTGATTACCTGTGCCGGATTAGGAAAGAGCGCACCACGCGTTGCCACCATTGCCCGGAGGAGGTAGACACGGCGCAGCATACGCTGGAGGAGTGCTCAGCGTGGGAGGAGCAGCGCCGTGTCCTCCAGGCAATCGTGGGGGAAGACCTCGCCCTCCCGGCCATCATCGCCGCGGCGATAGCCGGTGGAGAGGAGGGCGAGGCGAAATGGAGGGCGTTCGTCTCCTTCTGCGGCGCAGTCATGTCGCAGAAGGAGGCAGCCGAACGCGTCAGGAGGGAGGAGGCACCGCCCCCTTCCAGTGACAGCGAGTGGAGCGACGGGGTGGGCCACCATGGCGGCGGCGTTACTTTTTACGACGTCGCGGGCCCAGGAGCGGCCCCCCGTCGTGGTTCCGGCTCCGGGGGGGGGGGGACGGCACGTGACAGTGCCGGGGGGAGGGGCGCAATAATGCGCACAGGAGGTACCCTTCCCCCTCCTTTCTCCCCCTTTCGGAACGTGAGGTGGACCGTCGCTGCCGATTGATGGCGGTCGGCGGCCGTGTATGAACTCCCCCCTCATTGAGGTGTGACCGCGGGGGTGGAGCGGGCGTGCGGGCGGGGATTACCGTACGCCCGCATTATAACCCACCCCTGCTAGAAGGGCGGCGGTCTGGGCGGATGTCCCCCCACTCCGCCGCGGCTTTTGCAGAAGGCGGCTCCAGGGAGCCGGGGGAGACGCCATGACGTCTCCCGAGTTGGCGCCCAAACCTGGGTCTTGGCGCTGGGGGCCCCGGAAGAATCAGCGCGTTTCCCGGGGTCCCCATGTCTATGAGCGCCGCGAGGGACATCCGCAGAAATTTTAGTGGGCAGGGTATGCATGCAGTATCGTGAGCGATGTGCATGCTATACAATCCCACACTCCCCCCGCTATGCCTCTCCCCGGAGGCTGGGGGGTCTTCCCCGAAAAGGGCTACTGGTTGAAACCCGGGGCGTAAGCCCTGGGGATTCCAGTAGTGGAAAATTCCTCCTGCGTCAAAAAAAAAAAAATGTCACTCAAAGGGCTACCGGAAAAAGATCGGACCAAGAATAACGTATGCAGATGGCGCTGATATACGTACCGTTTTGATATCCTTGAGTATAATTGAAGATTATACGCGCGCGGAAGACACAAGTACGATATACCATTTCAGTACTTCTAGTAAAACCTGAGATTATACGCGCGCGGTAGAAAGGCGTACGTATCGTTTCCGTACCTTAAGTCAAACCTGAGATCATACGCGCGCGAAAGAAAACCGTATGATGCTGTATAAGATATTATAGCGTTGATCTCAGTATGTTACGGATGATCACAGTACAATGAGTATAACAATGGGATGATACGTATGATATCATGTGCTGTGTGGGTTATATATAGTTTATACGCGTTTTTTAGTATTTTTGCAATAATGCTGCAAGATTTTTACAATCTTGCTACTATCTTGCGCTGTAATATGTATTAAATATTACAATAATTAATATCTACAATGTTGCTGTGATATTGCGGCGCAATCTGCAATATTGCAACGTTTCTGCAATGATACTGCAAGTTTCTGTGCTGTATGGGACGACGCAACCGTTTCTTTGTGCGCGCGATATCGGTTTTAACCGGCATCTTCGCAGTTCCGGTTTAAGAAGCGTACGCGCAACGGCTTCATTGCTTCTTTGTGCGCAACACGTGTATTCGAACATTCGCCTAAAAACCGCAGGGACATTCGTGCGCGAATAGCGGTTCGCCCGGCATCTTCTCGGTACTGGTTAAAGCGAGAGGAAGTGTTTTTCCCTCGTTCACGCGTAATTACGCATTGCATTCTTTGCATATTCGTTTTTCGGTTCGACCGCGAGTGACGCCATATTGGTCTACACATCAGCGTAGCTTCTTTGGTGTGTAAGTCGCACTCGTTTGAAAAATTTCAAGCATCGAATTTAAGATGATGTCCCGGGCGCAATTCGACGCATTTACATTGTCGCGTCTTTAAGATGAGCTACGAGCATTAAATTGCACGCAGATTTCTGATAGCAGGGAATCGTGTATAGACATGCTTCTCGGAAAATGGGAAGAAAAGAGACGAGCGGCTGGAACCGAGCCAGCGCCCAGCGTCGTTTCCAGTTTAGATGATGCGTTCGGATCGTCAACGCCCGCAAGAGCGTCTACGTCACGACCTTCGTCGCCACATGAGCATCAAGAAGCAGAGCCACCCCATACGATACCGCACACATTGGCAGGTAGAGATACACCACCAATTGTGCTCGAATCATCAGAGGTCGTCAATAAATTGTGTGATCTGGTTTTCAATCAGAACTGCATGCAACAGGCTCAAGACAAGCTTCATCAGGACATGATTGAGAGACTACTCACTCACATTGAGAATGACAACCGTCGAAGTGCAACTGGTGCTACACCGCAGAGCTTCAGTTCGCAAGCCTCAGAGTCCTCGTCAATGTCAACCAATGCCTCTAAATTTTTGGCATCGCAAATACCAATTTTCGGAGGTACAGAGAAAGAAAATATAGAGCTTTGGATTCGGAAAATAGGAAGCATCGCCACAGCTCATGGTCTGCCACAGATAGCCATGCTATCAGCCGCCTCTTCCAGACTACAGAAGTCTGCGAAGAAATGGTTAGACTCCAGCTCGGAAGCAGTTAGCCTTTCGTGGAAAGCATTCAAAACTTCCATCGTTCGCCGTTTTAGAAAAAAAGTGCCATTCGTCACTGTTATGAGGAAAGCCAGTGCTAGAAAGTGGTTGCTGTATAAAGAAACCTTCTATGAGTACGCGACAGATAAGATTGCAATACTGCAAAACGCCAATCTTGAGGAAGACAGTGTTATACATTGCCTGATTGACGGTATCACGGACACATATCTTCAAACCGTAGCTGCCGCTATGCAGACGACATCAGTTGATGACTTCATCGAGAAGATAAGTCACGTTGCTACAACGGTGCGTGAAACAAGAAAATCACCGACCTTCAAGCTTAAATTTTCTAAGTCGGACAAGTATGACAAGTCTAAATCAGACAAGTCCCAACGACAAGGATCTCCGGTCAAGGATCAGTCACAAAAGGATGTGAAGGACAGCTTTTGTTCATACTGTAAATTTAAAGGACACACCAGAGAAGAATGTCGCAAGTTAAAGAAAAGAGAACAACCAGCCAAGCCGACTCAACCGAGTACACCGGTCGCCACTGTCGTAGAGAAACCAACCGCCGATGTTAACTTGTCCGAGCCAGAACGTGTAGCGTTTGTGCGAGAAAATAATTGTAACGAGATAGTTACTGATAGCAACATTCTCAAGGTAATAAATATCAATAACCTTTCATGCGACTCTACCGCGTTATTAGATACAGGTAATCCTATTTCATTTATCTCTTTATCAGCGTTTGAGAAATTCTTTCCGAACGATTTAATTTTGAAACCCGTTAGTTTATATAAAGCGGTTAATAACACCTTGAAAAAATCGAAGTGATAATATATTTACCTTGAAAAAATTGAAGTAATATATTTATTACAAAAAAAAAGAAATGATATCTTTAAATTATGCGCCAATTAAATATATATTATATCAAAAAATAACTATTGGTTTTTAAAAAAATGTATTCCCATTGAAGTGAAAAAATTAATATAAAATGTGAAAAATTTTAGTGAAAAAAACTTGGCGCTGCTAAATTTTAAAATATTTGAAAGCAATAAATAACTAATTTAAAATATTAAATTGATAATTACAATGTGAATGTAGGGACTTTCACACATTAATTTAAAGTACTTTTTCCATTTATAGAAATTGTTTAAAAATATATATTATTATTTTTAGCAGCGCCAAGTTTTTTTCACTAAAATTTTTCACATTTTATATTAATTTTTTCACTTCAGGAATACATTTTTTAGAAGACCAATAGTTATTTTTTGATATAATATATATTTAATTGGCGCATAATTTAAAGATATCATTTCTTTTTTTTTGTAATAAATATATTACTTCGATTTTTTCAAGGTAAAAATATTACTTGGATTTTTTCGAGGTACAAAGATAACTACTTCGATTTTTTCAAGGTAAATATATTACTTCGATTTTTTCAAGGTAAAGATGTTACTTGGATTTTTTCAAGGTACAAAGATAACTACTTCAATTTTTTCAAGGTACACTACGCGTGCTTGGCGTCTTTTTTTTACCTTTTTGTAAAAGGTAATTTTGTACGGATATCACCCCTTTTTGTTACAGATACATCAAACGCCATAATGTCTATCGACATTGACATTTATGTCTGATAAAATTAAATGTAAATATTTTTTGTATTATAACTTACAAGAATTATATCTGAGAGTTTGACATCCTTAAATGTGCAGTGTAGTTTGTATAAATTTATAAATCATTTAAAAAATTAAGACACAATATATGAATATATTAGGCAAAGTCAAGTTTGTCGAGAGCACATTATGCAGTGTTTGCTAATAAATTTTGTCGAAAGAAAAACAGATTTGATACAGAATTTGGCATGTACGATGCTATTGGCAGAATGTTATAGTAGATAATATATGTATAGTAAAGTTTGTTAACAAAATAAGACAATTAATAATTTATAATACAAACTACACTGCACATTTAATTAAGGATGTCACTGTCAAATATAATTTTTGTGTTATAATACAAAAAATGTTTAGATTTAATTCTATTAGATATATTCGATAGTCATTATTAGAGAAAGAGAGAGAGAGAGTGAGAGAGAGAGAGAGAGAGAGAGAGAGAGAGAGAGAGAGAGAGAGAGAGAGAGAGAGAGAGAGAGAGAGAGAGAGAGAGAGAGAGAGAGAGAACGCGAGCGGGGAACGCGAGCGTGACCGCGAGAAAGAGCAATACGTACGATAGATATAACCTCGCCATCCTCGCTCAGGGTGTATCCCAGGAACCAGCCATCCACAAGGCGCGAACTCTGTCACTCTAGCACTCATGTACTCCGTTCGGAGTGTTCGGACTTCGGACGCGACGACGCGGACGGAATATTTCTTGACGACGCGGACGTCTGAAGCGGCCCATTATATGTACGAGTTTGACTCGCGAGTCCGTCTCGGCGAGCTTGATTCGCGAGTCAAACTCGTACATGTAATAAGACTTGAACGTTTTTCACTACACACACACTCCCGAATAGTCTCGAAATTTAGCTCGTCGGACGCCGAACCCGGCCCGTGACATCTTACCCACGAACGAGTAGAAACCGAGCCGAACCGGACTCGCGACGTGTATCGGCCACTTTACGGTTATGTTTACTCCTGTCACCTCACATGTGATCGATCGATCGAACTAACGCATCTCTACGCGTAGAGACTAGAGCGCCGCATAGCGGCAAGGGTATGAACGCCACAAGAAAATTAGACTCGCCGCGCCGTGGCGAACACAGCAAACGGAGAACGTGGACGTATCTTAAATGAAAATTTTCAGGATCGGAATTTGCATCGTAATATCTCCGCTCGTAGGGCACGTAGCGGAAATATAAAAACACTTTTATTATATAAATTTGGTCCAAGCTTTACGATAAGTCTAGTTAGAACTTGATCCGTTCACTGGTTATCGAGATCTAAAAATCTCGGGTACTCGCAACTCGTCGCGTCGCGTATATAGAGCCACGGCTGTCTCGCTCCGCGCGTACTTGGCGCGAGACACTACCGTGTCTCTTGATGCCAATTAATATTAAGGGTAGCATAGACTCTACCATCAAACTTAAAGTTTTGCCAAATGTTACACGTCAGATTAGATTTCATGTACTCGATGACAAGTCATTGTCAGTAGACGTCATCATAGGTTGTGATTTCCTGAGAGAACATAAAATTCTAGTAGCAATAAGCCTTTTGTCGAGAGAATGCGAAAAGAGGATTAAATTATTTTCAGAAGTAGCATCCGTAGAAGCTATAGAAGAATGTAGCGATGAATCTAACACGTTGTTAGAAGACGTCCAAATTGATTTTGATAATTCAGCGAAAGGCAACTTAATGTCAATTGTTCAAAAAATTGAGAATACTAACATCCCCTTAGCGGAAGATGATTTTTCTGTACAAGTTAAATTAAAAGATAATTCAGTGTACGCGTATACACCCAGAAGATTAGCCTGGTCAGAACGCGAAAATATTCAAAAAATAATAGACAATTTCTTATCGAGAGGTATTATTCAAGAAAGCGAATCTCCATATTGCGCTAGAATCGTTCAGGTTAAAAAGAAAGATGGTTCAATTCGTTTATGTGTTGATTTAAGACCATTGAATGAGAGAGTTCACAGAGAACATTCACCTTTTTCGTTAATCGAAGACAATCTATCAAGATTACACGACAAAAAAGTTTTCACTGTTTTAGATTTAAAAGATAGCTTTTATCTAATTAAAGTACACCCAGATTCAACTAAATACTTTGCATTTGCGACCCCAGATGGTCAATATGAATTTATAAGATTACCTTTCGGATATTGTGAAGCTCCAAAGAAGTTTCAAAAAAGGTTAATCCAGATATTAAAAAAATGGATAACAGAAGGTTCCGTTTACGTTTACATAGATAACATACTAATTGCAACAGATTCCGTGGAAGAGAATTTAAGGATTTTAAAAGAGATACTAATCGTTCTCAAAAAATATCAATTTACAGTGAATTGGAAGAAATGTAAGTTTCTTAAAAAATCTATCGAATATTTAGGTTACATCGTATCAGAGGAGGGCATTAAACTGTTTTTCTTTACCTTTGACCCTCTGTAAAATTTTTAGCAGGGGTCACATCGATGGGGACTTTTCACATATTGTTTTTAACGACGAAATAAAGGTCCATGCAAAAATTTAGCTACTTGCGAATTATTCCGCAGATTCGACATTTTTTTGTCTAATTTCCCTGAACTATATTGCTGTTTTCGCCAAACAACATCAAGAAATATTGACGGCTGAACTCTTGTGCACCATTGAGAATCAAATTCGTCGTTTACGCGAGGTACTAGCACGGAAAGTATTAGCTATTTTCAGTAACTTGCTTCTATTATCGTAATGTAGTCAATGGCTACTCACCCCCGTTTAAGCGGAGTGACTTATCGTAAGTTACGATAATCTGAGTGAATTATCGTAAGTTACTACAGAAGTAACGCTCTCGTAAACAAGGTAATAGTAGGATTCAGAATTTATTCATTGACCTTTGTAGAATAATTTATTAACTCTTATTACAAATCATATATTTATTTAATTATTTATTCTATACGAAATATTTGATTTACATCTCTGTCATTGTTTCTTCAAAATGCCATTAAAATTTATTTTTGCATAATTTATCTTATTTATATAATACAGTGTGATTCAAAACTATCGTTTGTCCTTAAAATGTCGTATTTCTGACTTAATTTTGAGACGATTTTTCCTTTGCCAAAACTTTGTCCGAAGCTCAGTTTTTGAGTTATTACAAGAAATAGTCAGCGAATCACGGAACGAGTACGGAAGGTAGGCAGGGGCGGCGCGACTCACCGTCCGACGCGGGTGATTATGTGGGGTGCTCGCTGCGATCAGCTGCTTGCTACAAGCGATGGATGTACGCGTACACACACACACAATCACTCACTCATTCATTCTTACCTTGCAGAGATTCAATGTCTTCATACTGCTGATGAATAATTGCTTCATGACCGTTGATATCAATAAGATGTTCCCATGTGCGAAAGACACACCGAGTAATAAGCGAGAAGTTTTTTCTTTGACAGATTGTATCACGCATTTTGACACGTTCACGGATTTACTCACGCACTTGACCGATAAGATTAATAAACAAATGTACCGGTTTATCACTGTTAATTACTACCGATTAATCGTTCGACGACTGAGAATTACTCGAAGAAAGAAACACATTACGCACAATCACATCACAGTAAAAGGAAAACTTCTACTTGATAACATCACAGTAATTAAGTAGAAGTTTTCCTTTTTTTATTAATTGTATCACGTAATCAACACTTTTACGAATTTACTCGCGCACTCGATCAATAACAATATTATACACAATGGTCGACAAGGGCTCTTGCGACTGCGCCAGCCTTGCGTCCGGAAACAGTACTCTTGCGACATTCTCATGCGACATACGACACAGCCTTTGCGTCTATTGTAGACGAGGCTTAAATCCTCCATAATGGCACATGTTTACGTTCGCATTGCTAGTACCAACATAACCTGTTGACTGCTTGTTGTCGTCGAGAAGTCTCCGCATCGAGCATTGTGTAATAGGCTTAACGTGCGCTGTGCAGTTAAGTATTTAACGCGTTTCTTTCTTAAAGTGATTTTAATAATTACTTAATCGGTAGTAATTAATTGCATTAACCGTTATAATGGTTATTGATCGAGTGCGCGAGTAAATACGTAAAAGTGTTGATTACGTGATACAATTAATAAAAAAAGGAAAACTTCTACTTAATTACTGTGATGTTATCAAGTAGAAGTTTTCCTTTTACTGTGATGTGATTGTGCGTAATGTGTTTCTTTCTTCGAGTAATTCTCAGTCGTCGAACGATTAATCGGTAGTAATTAACAGTGATAAACCGGTACATTTGTTTATTAATCTTATCGGTCAAGTGCGTGAGTAAATCCGTGAACGTGTCAAAATGCGTGATACAATCTGTCAAAGAAAAAACTTCTCGCTTATTACTCGGTGTATTTTTTGCACATGGGAACGTCTTATTGATATCAACGGTCATGAAGCAATTATTCATCAGCAGTATGAAGACATTGAATCTCTGCAAGGTAAGAATGAATGAGTGAGAGATTGTGTGTGTGTGTACGCGTACATCCATCGCTTGTAGCAAGCAGCTGATCGCAGCGAGCACCCCACATAATCACCCGCGTCGAACGGTGAGTCGCGCCGCCCCTGCCTACCTTCCGTACTCGTTCCGTGATTCGCTGACTATTTCTTGTAATAACTTAAAAACTAAGCTTCGGACAAAGTTTTGACAAAGGAAAAATCGTCTCAAAATTAAGTCAGGAATACGACATTTTAAGGACAAACGATAGTTCTAAATCACCCCTGTATATAATCATATTTCAATAAATTTTTGTTATAGTACGGGAGCCAGTAACATAAAAATTCTGTCACATCTTATTCATCGGGAAACCCTATATGTACGATAGAGTACATCCTTCTAATATTGAAAAGTCATTTCTTACACCTAAAGGGTGGGACAACCCCGGCGGGGGAGTGAAAAAAAAGCAGAGGGTCTGTCAAATTTTATTCACCTTGAAACTTATTTTCTAGTTAGTTTTTAATAAATAATTTATGAAAAAACGTTTCTTACACCTGGCAAGCGGGACAAAATTGTTCTTACAGGTTGTAAACTATGTAATATTTCACGAGGGTGATGTCAAATATTATTCACTTTGAAATTTATATGAGAGGTAAGTTTGCACTATAAATAATACGAAAAAAAAATTCTTACGGCTTGAACGCGGACCAAACGAGTTCTTACACTGCTCTGAAAGTAAAAATTAAGAGCGCCCACGACGCTCTTTTGCTGCAGTGCGCACACGGTAATTTTCCTCTAATGTTAGTGTATAAATCGGGTTTGTCACTTATGAACATGCAAAATAGATGAACAATACAAAATATAGTAATTTTCTATTAAAAACTCGCTATGATTAATATAAATTTATATTCATATATACATATTCGTAACCTGGTTGATTGTTCTTTTAAATGAAAATATCAATTTCAGCTGCATAGCAAGGATATGTATAGTTTTTCAATAAGAAAAAAAGTTTACTAAAATTAAATTATTAAATAATTAATAATTATTAAAAATAATAATTAATAATTATTAAATAATATATTATAATATATTATTATTATACAGGGTGGGGCAATAACTATTACCACCTTAAATATCTTCGAATCTATAAGGCCCAGAGAAAAATTAGTGTAACCAAAATTGTACGGTACGAAGGGGGCTATCATATAGCAATAATAATTTTTGTCCAGGTGGAGGCGCTTCGGAGATATCAAGATTATCTTTATTTTTTTAAATTGATTCGGTATATTTTTTTCCATAATATGATAGAGGAGCTGAATACAAGTTCAGAACTCATGAAACAAGATTTAAAGTAAAGAAAAAACGATAAAAAATACATTTTAGTATTGAATAAAATTTTCGTTTAAAAAAGATGTTCCAAGTAACGTTTTATCAGTATGTTTATCGGTATGTTTTGGTTTTTGACATTGCTTATAAATGAGGATCCTATCAACTTGTTTTTCGAACGGATACATCGTGCACGATTGACTGACTTTTATTTTCTTTTTATTTTAATCTTATTTCAATCCATTTTCATGTCTAGTTTATCCTAAGAACTTGCTCAGATGTCTTTCAGTAGTGGAAATAAATACTCACGTATTATCACTTCAATAAAAACAAACATACTCTTTGAAGGACATCTTAATAAGTTCACCGTAGTAAATAAAGTAAACATTACAAGATTAGTATCGGCAAATCAGTCTATCGTAAATTTCATTCAAAACAAAAATGTATTTTTTAATCGTTTTTTCTTTACTTTAAATCTTGCTCAATGATCTTGTGTCATAAGTTCTAAATTTGTTTTCAGCTCTTCTATCATATTATGGAAAAAAATGCACCGAATCAATTTAAAAAAATGAAGATGACCTTGATATCTCCGAAGCGCCTCCACCTGGACAAAAATTATTATCGCTATATGATAGCCACCTTCGTACCGTACAATTTTGGTTACACTAATTTTTCTCTGGGCCTTATAGATTCGAAGATATTTAAGGTGGTAATGGTTACTGCCCCACCCTGTATATTATTATTATATATTATTATTATATATTATTATTATTATTATAATATATTATTATTTAATAATTATTTAATTATTAAATTAAATTATTCAGATATCAATTTGAACTCCTCCTCTGAGGATTCAGACAGTGACGATGAGATTCAGAATATTTGATTTTATACATTATACGTATTACTTTAATAAAAAGAATTAATAATATACAATGAAAAATTATTCCACATTTTATTGTCCATCTATTTTGCATGTTTATAAGTGACAAACCCGATTTATACACTAACATTAGAGGAAAATTACCGTGTGCGCACTGCAGCAAAAGAGCGTCGTGGGCGCTCTTAATTTTTACTTTCAGAGCAGTGTAAGAACTCGTTTGGTCCGCGTTCAAGCCGTAAGAATTTTTTTTCCGTATTATTTATAGTGCAAACTTACCTCTCATATAAATTTCAAAGTGAATAATATTTGACATCACCCTCGTGAAATATTACATAGTTTACAACCTGTAAGAACAATTTTGTCCCGCTTGCCAGGTGTAAGAAACGTTTTTTTATAAATTATCTATTAAAAACTAACTAGCAAACAAGTTTCAAGGTGAATAAGATTTGACAAGGACACTTTCGAAAGTTACATGTTTGTTATAATTTTCTGTATCTATGTCCCGCTGAACGACCTCGGCATTATTATGTACCTTTCTTACTCGATTAAAACAACTAATTCTATTAATATGGCGGTGAATAAGATCAGACAAAAAATTCTTTACCGGCTCCCGTACTATTATCTTTCCATGTATTTTTATTATCCTTCCGTGCAAAGCATTTGAATATTTCTCAAAAAATTAAAACTTTATTCAATTTCTAGATATGTAGTCAATCCAATATAAGGCCTTTAGCATGACACGTACCTGTTTGCATTGCAAAGTTATTCTACTAAACTATGGTTCCCATGTGGTTACAAACTGGAAGAGGACTTAGAGAAGTACAGATTCAATTTTCGCTTGAGATTCAAACCATCCAGTGTGGAGAGACTGAGAGAAATAAATTTAAATGCATACAATTATCATTTTGAGCAAGTCCGCAGGGACGTGTTGGATAATAAAGTACCTGAAATAGTTTATGAAAAACATAAACATGAATTGATTGGCCTAGGAGTTAGTGATATGTATAGGTAAGATACACAAGTCATTTTTTGATAAAAGAATAAACAATTATATTTTTCATCTTGTAAATTATTCCTCGCAAATTTGCTGTAGACTTTTGTTTACTATAATTGCTGAGCGTTACATGATGTAACTTTATGTCATTTTATTTGTTGCAGGGTAATGCTGGAAGAAGAACGCCCACGAGAAATTGTAGAATTGGTATATAAGAAATACATACCTAAGAAATGAATAAAGAGGCACTCCTTTTTTATTAAGAAACCTATTCACAATGCACTTACGAAGTTATCTGGGTACGACGCTGCATATGTCAAGGAGCAGTATTTGAAGCAATTTGAACGCATGGCTCCGAATTATCCATTCGAAGAATATACAGCGTTAATGGATAAAGATGTTCCTAATCTAAGAGCTAAAGTTTTACTTAGAGTTACCATAGAGCAAGTGAAATACTGTGAGATTGACATTGGTACATGGAAAATGATTTGCAGGATAAAGGACATTTTCACCCTTTCCACAGGGTAATAACATATTTCAACACGTTAGCTTTCCTTTCTAATGCAGTCGCGATAAATTTTAAAATTTTTATGGCCTATATAAATTAAATATATATATATTAGAAGTAATGAATATATATTTATATCTATCATATTTTCAATCCTTTAGAAAGAACTATACTGTGTTAATTGTGGCGGCAGTGTGGTCTAGTGGTAGAGAGCCAGACTCGCAATCCGGAGAAGCGGGTTCGAGTCCACTTGAGTACACTGGAATTTATTTCCAGAAACTGCGCCCCCCATGCGAGAAAAATTCTCCAATGGGAAAAACTGGGCTCCGTCTTTCGGAAGAGACGTTAAATCGTTGGTCCAAATATTATATGGCAATATTCACCATGCCAGGGTGCTGTGGGCTAATCACCCGCACATCTGAATTTAAAGCGATTATGAAACCTCTAAGAGGAGGCCAAGGCCCGATCTGGGCTGTGGCGCCATTGATGATGATACTGTGTTAATTGGGAGGACTGGTATACCATTGTGCGTACAATTTGACACAAAAGCGATTCTCTTGTCTTTTGTATCATATAAACTTTTGTCACCATTTCAAACAGATAAATTTACATTGGCTAATATTCTCTTGTCTTTTGTATCATATAAACTTTTGTCACCATTTCAAACAGATAAATTTACATTGGCTAATATTTAATTTATATAATATTGCGGTCTTAAATATATAGATTTAAATTCATAAAACATGATAAAAATATTTTTCGTATTTAATTAGTAAACATGTTTTTTTATTTTTTACAAATATATTCTAGCTTTTAATTCTTATACAGAATAGTGTTCCTTTTAAAGAGCGCCCTTTAATTACATAACGTTGTTCTTTGTAAAACATTGAGTCTAAAAGTCCTGAACCATCTTTGTTGTATAATACCATATAATACTTAATATAGCAGTAGTTATCAAGTATATTGATGGGTGGTCCATATCGCGAAGAAATCATCCTGACAAATATTATTGTTTATGTAGTAAAACGGAAAGAGCATTGTTGTAACGACTTGAGCTCAATGACAGTAAGTGTGACTGTGCGTTTGTTAAAAGGAAACTGTTGTCAAGTACTTCAATCTACTAAAGAAATCAGTGTATTTGTATAGAATTATTGCGTCGGGCTTAAGAGTTTTATTTACTACATAAATATCAATATATGTATGTGTATATGTATATGTATGTACAAAGTGTAGCAAAATTAAGTGTAAAAACGCTGCAACAGAAAGTTAGCGAAAAATTAAGTAATGAAAATTTACGTAGCTTTTATTATTCTAAGCAGTAAATTTTTAAGCGTTAGCTTGAAATTTATTAGCTATTTTTAAGCGTTAGCTAAAATAATTAGAGAGTACTTTGCATTCGTATTACTGACATTAAATAAAATATGCTGCGAGGATTCGAGAAATCATTAATACATCATATGACTGTTAACTTATAATTTGACCAAATTGGCAAATTTCAAACTATGTGTTCAATTTTGTATTTAAAAAACTATTGCTTTTATTATTTAATTTTTGTAAATTTCTGCTGTAGTATGTTTATTATATATATATATATATATATATATATATATATATATTATTATTATACATACACACGATGCGATTTGTTTTATATTAAAAACATAATAAATATTCTAGTTTTTATTGATCTTTATCCCTTTTTATAGCACCATCAGAATCTCGTAATCAATCCTCATATTCTTAATCTATTTTACGAATACTGACAAGAACAATATTGACTCTCATTGATGTATTTTATTTTATACACCAAATAAAATTTATTCCATTACTTCCGTAATTTTCCAATCCAAGAGACCGTCATATCTAGCCGTAGTTAACATTTATTTGTACATTTTGATATGTGTTGCACAATTTTTATTTGTAATATACTGTTCATATAAGATGCGTAATATTACAAAAAGGCATGATATCCGTACAAAATTACCTTTTTCAAAAAAGTAAAAAAAAGACGCCAAGCACGCGTGGTGTACCTTGAAAAAACCTAAGTAACAAGTGGTACACGTAGTTATCTTTGTACCTCGAAAAAACTTAAGTAACGGGTGGTATACGTAATACCTTTGTACCTCGAAAAAATCGAAGTAATCAAGAGACACGGTAGTGTCTCGCGCCAAGTACGCGCGGAGCGAGACAGCCGTGGCTCTATATACGCGACGCGACGAGTTGCGAGTACCCGAGATTTTGAGATCTCGATAACCAGCAAATGGATCGAGTTCTAACTAGGCTTAATGGACAGCTGGGACCAAATTTATATAAGGAAAGTGTTTTCATTTTTCCGCTACGTGCCCTACGAGCGGAGATATTACGATGCAATTTCCGATCCTGAAAATTTTCATTTAAGATACGTCGACGTCGTTCTCCGTTTGCTGTGTTCGCCACGGCGCGGCGGCGCTGTTGGGGGGTCTGATTTTCTTGTGGCGTTCATACCCTTGCCGTTATGCGGCGCTCTAGTCTCTACGCGTAGAGATGCGTTAGTTCGATCGATCGATCACATGTGAGGTGACAGGAGTAAACATAACCGTAAAGTGGCCCATACACGTCGCGAGTCCGGTTCGACTCGGTTTCTACTCGTTCGTGGGTGGGATGTCACGGGCCGGGTTCGGCGTCCGACGAGCTAAATTTCGAGACTATTCGGGAGTGTGTGTGTAGTGAAAAACGTTTGTCTTATTACATGTACGAGTTTGACTCGCGAATCAAGCTCACCGAGCCGGACTCGCGAGTCAAACTCGTACATGTAATGGGCCGCTTTATGCTGGGTCTACATAGAGGTTGTAAGATGTAAGCAGTAAGCTATTGACTAATGGGATTTTTACAATTCAAAAATAATCGACTGTGGTTGGTCAATAGCTTACTGCTTACATCTTACAACCTCTATGTAGACCCAGCATTAGACGTCCGCGTCGTCGAGAAATATTCCGTCCGCTTCGTCGCGTCCGAACACTCCGAACGAAGTGCAGTGCTGGAGTGACAGAGTTCGCGCCTTGCGGATGGCTGGTTCCTGGGATACACCCTGTGCGAGGGTCGCGAGGTTATATCTATCGTACGTATTGCTCTTTCTCGCGGTCACGCTCGCGTTCCCCGCTCGCGTTCTCTCTCTCTCTCTCTCTCTCTCTTTTTCTCTAATAATGACTATCAAATATATCTGATAAAATTAAATCTAAATATTTTTTGTATTATAACACAAAAATTATATCTGACAGTGACATCCTTAATTAAATGTGCAGTGTAGTTTGTATTATAAATTATTAATTGCCTTTTTTTGTTAACAAACTTTACTATACATATATTATCTACTATGACATTCTGCCAATAGCATCGTACATGCCAAATTCTGTATCAAATCTGTTTTTCTTTCGACAAAATTTATTTATAGCAAACACTGCATAATGTGCTCTCGACAAATTTGACTTTGCCTAATATATTCATATTTTGTCTTAATTTTTTTAATGATTTATAAATTTATACAACCTACACTGCACATTTAAGGATGTCAAACTCTCAGATATAATTCTTGTAAGCTATAATACAAAAAATATTTACATTTGATTTTATCAGACATAAATGTCGATGTCGATAGACATTATGGCGTTTGATGTATCTATAACAAAAAGGGGTGATATCCGTACAAAATTACCTTTTACAAAAAGGTAAAAAAAAGACGCCAAGCACGCGTGGTGTACCTTGAAAAAATCGAAGTAGTTATCTTTGTACCTCGAAAAAATCCAAGTAATACTTTACCTTTAAAAAACCAAAGTAATATATTTACCTTGAAAAAATCGAAGTAATATATTTATTACAAAAAAAAAAGAAATGATATCTTTAAATTATGCGCCAATTAAATATATATTGTTGCGCCGTCCGTGTCGCTCAACCACACCAGACACTCTCGCACTCGCACTCCCGACGCTCGCGGAAATAAAGGACATATATTTATACCTCGAAAAAACCTAAGTAACAAGTGGTACACGTAATTATCTTTGTACCTCAAAAAAATCAAAGTAATATCTTTATTTAAAAAAAATATTACAACCCAAGTGACACATCACAAAATTGTGTTACCTTTTATTAAATCCAAGTGATTATCTATAAAAAAAAAAGAAATGATATCTGTAAATTGCGCCAATTATAAAGAAAGAATACCTATATATATTGTCTCAAAAAATAATTGTTGCACTACTTTGATGAAAAATCTTTACATAATTGTGTCAATTAGAAAAAGAATGTATGATAACAATTTTATAAAATTAAAATTTTTTATTTAAATCCAACAAAGGAATATAAGATATTTAAATACAAAGTTTATATTTGTATTTTTCAATAAAATAAAACATTTAATTACAAACAATTACAAACAAAGGTCTGAGAGTTATAAACAATTATAACATTACAAAATAAACATGTTTTATTAAAATTAATACATTTTTTTTGTAAAAAAAACGGCGCTGCTAGACCTCGAAATATAATTATTATTATTCCCATTGTGCATTCTTCCTTGAATTATTTTTATCGTTGTCCTTATTCAGTAAAAATTATAGTACTTTATTATATTTTAAGGTCTAGCAGCGCCAAGTTTTTTTTAGCAAGTAAGTGGTTATATTTTCTATTAATTGAATAAACTCTTTCTTTATTATTAGTGTCATAGGTTACTTTTATTGACAAAACATTAAAAATTAAAAAAATCTTATTAGTAGTTATTTTTTTATTCGCTGACCAAAAGTTACACCAATGGGGGTAATTAGAACTAACGAGTCGGGGTATTTAGAACTGGCTCCAATTACCCCAGGCACGCACAACGTTCGTTTTTGTTTTCAGAATGCCACGAAATAGACTCAGAACTACTGAAAAGGGGAAATGGACTGTGGAACAATTAAAAGCAGCCCTGCAATTGATCCATGAGGGCATTTCCATTCATCGTGCTGCAGTACAAAAAGGAATTCCATATGCCACTCTCAAAAAAAGGTACACAGCTTTAAAATCTCTAGATGATGACATTGAACTCAAGTCACCGAGATTCGGTAGAATGTCTGTGTTTTCACAAAAGCAAGAAAAAGATCTTGCAGATTACCTAATTAAAATGAGCAACACGTTTTACGGGCTTACTTCTCTACAATTTCGGTCGATTGCATATTGTGGCGGCTCTGCAAGCCACCAGGAAACATCCTTGTTGTTCTCTCCGACGGCGGTAATGAGGCGGCTCCGCAAGCCATCAGAAAATCTCCTCGCCGTTTTCTCCGTCGGCACGCGAGAATGTGGTCATCGGGATTACGTCCTCTCCAACAGCACGCGACGCGAAAACGTGGCCATCGGGGTTACGTCTTCCCCGTCGGCACGCGCGGAACTCAGGTTACTATTTACGATGCGCGCGAGACAGTTTGAAGTTGTCGAAGCGCGGAAGCATTCAAGAAACTAACTAGCGCGAATTTCAACACGATGATCGAGGGCGTGTTTCAAGGGATGACAGTCCCCTAGCAACCAGGGGTTGTTACTGCAATTTCGCAGTATAAAAGACGGGCCGATTTCCAAGAAATGATGAGTAATTCGGCAGCAGTCAACCACGACGGATCTCCTACCTCAAGACGAAGAGCTCAAGGAAGTCACAGCACCCATCTCGGCTCGCCGAGGAAGAGGTCATAGCGCAAGCGACGCTACGCCGAAGGACTCGCCCGCTTCCGTTTCAACGGTATGCAGGTCAGAGAAAAGTAATCCTCTTGGATTCACCAGTCACTGGCGCAAAGCCGCCAATCGGCGCCAAGCGCCCGAAGATTCGGCCAGCCACGACGGTGAAGCGACCGCCACATAGCGTTAAACGCTCGACCGGAGTGGAAGAAGTACGCCAAAATTCTAGCGTAGAATGTTCTCTACCGTGTCTTGAGTCTTGACGCAAGCTCCGCTGCTGCAGGCACTGGATCGCCGCCACGAGGTAATCCCTCAACCAGCGCCCTGTCGCTTACAGGCGCTAGACGCCTTTCAATTAGCGCTCAGTCGCTCATAGACGCTAGACGCCTTTCAGCTAACGATCAGTCTTTCACAGGCGCTAGACGCCCTACTACCAGCACGCAGTCACTCATAGGCGCTAGACGCCAGAATCGCTTCTCACCGATTCTCGGCGCCAGTCGCTCCTTTCTTAAAAAACCTCATTTTTATTTAGGAACCTTAACTCCAAGGTCGACTCGTAAAAAGCCTTTTAGCCTCGAAACTACCCCGCCAGGCTCATCTCCGGAATACGACTGACAATGAGTGATTCCTCCTATTACCTCCCAGTTGGAGTTTTCTCCAATTCGATGCATAACTGAGGGCACTCAAGCCGGAGTAGCTTGGAAAAATCACAAAGAGGCAGCAACGCAGACAGAGGAGAGAATCACAGGAAAGGAGAATTACAAAACTACGGCAACTCAAACTAAACCACGCGGCGGAAAACAGGAGAAGGAAAGAAGAGAACAATTTGAAAGACAACGGAGACAAGATAGAGAAAGACAAAGAAGAAACCACCGTTATTAATTTATTGTTTCTTTCTAAAATTTTTCTTGATTGTGATTAAATAAAAATGATTTAATCAAATATATATTAACCATTTCTTAGCGTGTAGTTATAAGGATAACAAGCGAATAATACACTCTGCGTAAAGCGCACACTATATAGCACTTAGCGTAAAGCGCTCTCATTCGCGTTAACTCTATCCTAAACATATGAATGTGCTGTGAAACTCAATTTAATGTATGACTTTGATAAAAAGACAGCTCGCTGGGCCTGATTGGCTTTAGAGTTTTCTTAAAAGAAACCTTACCGTAAGCTGTCGAAAGCCAGAGGCTATTAGTATAAATCGCATTGAAGGATTCAATAAAGAAGAAGTGACTATTTTCTTTACTAATTTGGAACAACTCTTGATCAAGTACAACTTTATGCTAAATCAAATATTTAATGTTGATGAAACCGGCAATTCAACAGTGCAGAAGCCAAATAAAATTCTTGCCACCAAAGGACAGAAAAGAGTTGGGGTAGCAACCTCCTGGGAAAGAGGAAAAAACATTACAGCAATATGTGCCATGAGCGCAGCAGGCGCATTTGTTCCTCTTTTATTTGTTTTTCCTAGACAGAGACATTCTCCTTTACTAGAGAAAGATGGACCTCCAGGAGCTTTGTACGAAGTTTCGCATAATGGATGGAGCAATGAAAGCATCTTTGTAAAATGGCTAAAGCATTTTGTTAACTTCGCAAAGCCATCTGTCGACAAGCCAATTCTACTCAACTTAGATAATCACATTAGTCATGCAACATTAGCATTATTTAATATCTGCAAAGAAAACAATATTATAATGTTATCTATACCTCCTCATTCATCACACCGTATGCAGCCACTTGATGTTACTTTCTTTGAGCCCTTCAAGAATGAATACAACAAAGAGTGTGACCTATATATGAAATTGAATAATTGAATAATACATTGGACAAACTAAGAGGCACTTAAAGACACGCATTAATGAACATTCCCGTGATATCAGAAAGAATGTCGCCAATCATTCCGTTGTCAGTAAGCACCGTCTCACTTACAATCATAATTTTAATTGGCATCAACCTGAGATTTTATATAAGGAGAGACATCTTAAGAAGAGAGAAATCTCCGAAATGTTTTTTTATCAAAAAATATGATTGCACAATCAATCTTCAAAAAGACACTGAAAATCTACCTTGGACTTACGAACGTGTTATTAGCGCCACTTAGTTTGCACTTTTTGTTTTTGGTTCTGTTCGTTTTTATTTGGGAACACTTATTGTCTTTGGGCTTTTATTCTTATTGTGACTTTGACTGTTATACTGTCGGGATATGTTCTCCGATATGGCTTGCGACGTTTCTCTTTTCACGCTACACCTCTTTTATATTTTTTCTCGACGCTCATGATTTGTAAGTCTTTTTAATTGAATTTATTATTAGTTCATTTTTATTTTTAACTTTTGACTTGTGATTAACTAATTTTTATGACTTATCTTTTCTTTTTGACTCTTGTTTTTTCACTGTCGATATGTCGACTTTTAATTTTTAGCTTTACGTTCGTATGACGTAGTTAGGGCACGATGTCAGCGACGTTTTGGACGTTATGTATGCGGATGCGTTAATTGATTTTGTAATTCTCACTTGAAAAGGACCGAATTACGGTCAAAACGTTGTGAGTGAAATATATTGGATTTTTGGCCAGTCAGGTCGACAAAGAACGACTGTTATTTTGAAATTGAATAAACTGAAAAAAATAATTCCTTATGACATTGCTGGACTATTCAATGAGGCCTATTCGACAGTTGCATCCGTAGATAAAGGAGTATCTGGCTTCAAAGCTACTGGAATTTTTCCTTTCAACTCTTCAATTTTCACAGATAAGGATTTCATAATTGAAAAGGAAGTTGTAGTGTGTGATGCTACTCAAGATGAAGAGGTCCAGCCAAATCCACCAGATCCACCTCAAGATCCATCCAACGCATCGTCCAGCGTTGTAGCAAACAAACGCGATCTTCAAATGCCATTTACTAGCTCAGGGATTCAAACTGAATCCAACATTACATCGCCTTCAGAAACTATTTCAGCTATCTTGAGAATCTCCCCAGTCCAGAGTCATAAAATCGACATCAAGACAGCCAGAAGAAAACAACATTCAGAAATATTAACAGCAACGCCTTTGAAGAAAATTTACGAAGAAAAACAAGAACGGAAGAAGGAAAAGGAAAACAAAAAAATAAAAAGAAAGAAACTTACATCAAAGAAACAGAACAAAAGGAAACAAAATAAAAACAAAGGGAGAACAAAATTAAAGACATATATAGTTTCGACAAAAAGACGCCTGTTCGAGAATGATGATGAAACTTCGTCAGATAACTCTTCCACGCAACTCTCTTTTTGCGATGACGACAATGATAATGAGGGACCAGGATCGAACAAATGTCTTGTTTGTTTTGACGTTGGGAAGAATAATGAGCTCTGGTTTTGTTGTAGAAGCTGTGGAAAGTGGGCTCATGCCGACTGCGTGGATTGTGAGAAGGTAAACATTTTTATTTGCGACCTTTGTATTTATATAGAAAAGTAATATACTAAAACTACTCATACAAACTACTATAAAATGATAAAAAGGTTAAAAGATGATGAAAAACTTATTTTTTACATTCATTTCATTATTATTAATAAATTTCCATTTAAATACTTTATTACACACTTAAAAATATTCCGCTTAAGCAATGGATCTCATTACCCATAAGGTGGTTCTCATTGCCCGATGCCTGGGGTAATGAAAGTTTTTTTCCATTTTTAAAAAATGTGTTTTTTTGTATGTTTGTACTATAATTGAAAAATTCTGTTGTATGTTATATTGAAGCTTGATGTTTGCAAAATTTAATTGCTAAAAGTTCCAATAAATATTCGGTGATTATAACATATTTATTAATATTTTTTCTTAACTGGTGCCAATTCACCCGTCCTCCCCTACCACCCGTTACTTAAGTCTTTTCGTGGTACAAAGATAACTACGTGTACCATTTGTTACTTAGGTTTTTTCAAGGTACACCACGCGTGCTTGGCGTCTTTTTTTTACCTTTTTGAAAAAGGTGATTTTGTACGGTATATATGTATATACATGGGGCATTCCATGCCAAATCGGTCGGTCGCCGACCCTGACCCCTTTTGATTTTGCTCTTAATTTTTTATCACAATCAAGTAACAAAAATAAGTATCCCTGATTTTTTTCAGATTTTTATCTCGTATTCGAGACCTTTTACAAAAAGGTTAAAAAAAAAAAAAACGCCAAGCACGCGTGGTGTACCTTGAAAAAATTGAAGTAGTTATCTTTGTACCTCGAAAAAATCCAAGTAATATCTTTACCTTTAAAAAATCGAAGTAATATATTTACCTTGAAAAAATCGAAGTAGTTATCTTTGTACCTCGAAAAAATCCAAGTAATATCTTTACCTTGAAAAAATCGAAGTAATATATTTATTACAAAAAAAAAGAAATGATATCTTTAAATTATGTGCCAATTAAATATATATTATATCGAAAAATAACTATTGTTCTTTTAAAAAATGTATTCCCATTAAAGTGAAAAAATTAATATAAAATGTGAAAAATTTTAGTGAAAAAAACTTGGCGCTGCTAAACATAATAATATATATTAATGAAACAATTTCTATAAATGGAAAAAGTACTTTAAATTAATGCGTGAAAGTCTCTACATTCACATTGTAATTATTAATTTAATATTTTAAATTAGTTATTTATTGCTTTTAAATATTTTAAAATTTGGCAGCGCCAAGTTTTTTTCACTAAAATTTTTCACATTTTATATTAATTTTTTCACTTTAATGGGAATACATTTTTTAAAAAAACAATAGTTATTTTTCGATATAATATTGTTGCGTGCATGCCGCCCGGTATGCTCTCCAATTCCGAGTTGAAGCGTGCGACGAGCCGTTTTTCCGTGAAGAGGCAAAAGAACGTCCTTAGCAACGAGCTTGATTGATTTATTGTAAAAAGAACAACGGGGATTTTGTCTTGAGCTGTTGGACCGTTCGGACGTGTGTCCTCGCTCTCCTGTATCGCGACGTAAATAAACATTAAGATTGTTCCTTTTTTTAACCGTGGTGTCTCCTTTATTTCCGCGAGCGTCGGGAGTGCGAGTGCGAGAGTGTCTGGTGTGGTTGAGCGACACGGACGGCGCAACAATATATATTTAATTGGCGCCTAATTTAAAGATATTATTTCTTTTTTTTGTAATAAATATATTACTTGGATTTTTTCGAGGTACAAAGATAACTACTTCGATTTTTTCAAGGTACACCACGCGTGTTTGGCGTCTTTTTTTTACCTTTTTGTAAAAGGTAATTTTGTACGGATATCACCCCTTTTTGTTATAGATACATCAAACGCCATAATGTCTATCGACATCGACATTTATGTCTGATAAAATCAAATGTAAATATTTTTTGTATTATAACTTACTAGAATTATATCTGAGAGCTTGACATCCTTAAATGTGCAGTGTAGTTTGTATAAATTTATAAATCATTAAAAAAATTAAGACACAAAATATGAATATATTAGGCAAAGTCAAATTTGTCGAGAGCACATTATGCAGTGTTTGCTATAAATAAATTTTGTCGAAAGAAAAACAGATTTGATACAGAATTTGGCATGTACGATGCTATTGGCAGAATGTCATAGTAGATAATATATGTATAGTAAAGTTTGTTAACAAAAAAAGGCAATTAATAATTTATAATACAAACTACACTGCACATTTAATTAAGGATGTCACTGTCAGATATAATTTTTGTGTTATAATACAAAAAATATTTAGATTTAATTTTATCAGATATATTTGATAGTCATTATTAGAGAAAAAAGAGAGAGAGAGAGAGAGAGAGAGAGAGAGAGAGAGAGAGAGAGAGAGAGAGAGAGAGAGAGAACGCGAGCGGGGAACGCGAGCGTGACCGCGAGAAAGAGCAATACGTACGATAGATATAACCTCGCGACCCTCGCACAGGGTGTATCCCAGGAACCAGCCATCCGCAAGGCGCGAACTCTGTCACTCCAGCACTGCACTTCGTTCGGAGTGTTCGGACGCGACGACGCGGACGGAATATTTCTCGACGACGCGGACGTCTCATGCTGGGTCTACATAGAGGTTGTAAGATGTAAGCAGTAAGCTATTGACCAACCACAGTCGATTATTTTTGAATTGTAAAAATCCCATTAGTCAATAGCTTACTGCTTACATCTTACAACCTCTATGTAGACCCAGCATAAAGCGGCCCATTACATGTACGAGTTTGACTCGCGAGTCCGGCTCGGTGAGCTTGATTCGCGAGTCAAACTCGTACATGTAATAAGACGAACGTTTTTCACTACACACACACTCCCGAATAGTCTCGAAATTTAGCTCGTCGGACGCCGAACCCGGCCCGTGACATCCCACCCACGAACGAGTAGAAACCGAGTCGAACCGGACTCGCGACGTGTATGGGCCACTTTACGGTTATGTTTACTCCTGTCACCTCACATGTGATCGATCGATCGAACTAACGCATCTCTACGCGTAGAGACTAGAGCGCCGCATAACGGCAAGGGTATGAACGCCACAAGAAAATCAGACCCCCCAACAGCGCCGCCACGCCGTGGCGAACACAGCAAACGGAGAACGACGTCGACGTATCTTAAATGAAAATTTTCAGGATCGGAAATTGCATCGTAATATCTCCGCTCGTAGGGCACGTAGCGGAAAAATGAAAACACTTTCCTTATATAAATTTGGTCCCAGCTGTCCATTAAGCCTAGTTAGAACTCGATCTATTTGCTGGTTATCGAGATCTCAAAATCTCGGGTACTCGCAACTCGTCGCGTCGCGTATATAGAGCCACGGCTGTCTCGCTCCGCGCGTACTTGGCGCGAGGCACTACCGTGTCTCTTGATATAGATATTCAAAATTTTGAAATTTATCTTTCCGGAAAATTTCAACTAGCTGTAACTTCACTTCTGTATATCGGATCGTAAAGGAATCGGTCATGAAATTAATCGGAAAAAAATTTACTTTTTAAAAAAAAATACTGCAGAATGCTGTTTTAGTTTTCACAGTTAATTTTACGTTTAAGGACTAAAAATTTGATTTTCAAAATGTATCATTTTTTAATTTATACAAAAATTTACAAAAATTCTTGCGTCAATTACCAACATTTTAAGCTTGGTCCGATGATGGGAATCTTTTTTTTCATTTTTTTTTCGAATTTTGAAAAATTGTAAAAATATTTTTTTCCCGACTTTGGTCTATAATGTATTGTAAATTGTTTGGAAAGTAGTTATATTGTTTTTTTTAATTTATAGATTAGATAAATAAGGTTTGCTGGCAAGTATACAACATAATTTATTAAGTACTGTAATGATACAACGTGAATAATAAATTTTTAGATAAGTAAATAGAAAACACTCGTGTAATGGTTATATGTGAACGCTTATCGGAATTTACGTTTCCTTTTTTTTAATTAGATTTAAAACAATTATAAAACCGATACTCTTCAGAGTTCGAAAATTGTTTTATTAGTAAAGTACCATCGGCTTGAGGAATAATGTAATAAATTTTTCGAATACCATGTACATGAAACTCGGTTTGCAAAAGTAAATCATGTACCTGGTATTCGAAAAATTTATTACATTATTAGACTAGAGAACGATCCCGTGATTGGTCTAGTCTAGTGAGAAATCCGATCCGTCATTCCGATCCGTGCTTAAGGGACTGCATCCTTACTGTTACGGAAATGTGTGTGTGGAGGCCCTTTTAAAGGTCTCCGCACACACTTTTCCGTAACAGTAACAGTAAGGTTTCGACCAATCGCGTTGTTCGATTCAGCCGGTTACGGTTACGGACGGCCGAATTGAGCAACGCGATTGGTCGAAACCTTACTGTTACTGTTACGGAAAAGTGTGTGGAGGCCCTATGGGCCAAAAACATATTCATATTGCCAAGGAGTTTTTCTTTCCCCCATATTTGAAACAAAATAATTACGAAGAATATTCCTTTGTGCCTCAGCAATTTTACTATAATTATTGCTTCCTAAGCGTCTAATATTTGTAAATAATTCATTGTGTGATGTCTCCAGTCTCCAAGCCCCGTCTACAATTTAGCCTGTCACCATTTCTCTATCAACAAAGTTAGGAGGGCAATATCTTCTTCTATTAGGTGCAATTTTATTCTCTTCACTCATTATGAAATTGTGCAAGCAAACTATGGCCATAATCATAAAATCTACATTCTTAGGATCAGCACAGATTGTAGTGAATAAGATCCGCCATCTTGCATTTAAAATCCCAAAGGCATCTTTAATATTGTTTCTAGGTCGAGAAAGTCTGTAATTAAATATGCGCTCTCTGTCTTGTAACTGCCCTGGCAGAAAAAATTGTACAACTCTTTATGTAACAACTCCGCCAAACTACAACCAATTACGAAAAAAATACGCGGAAACTACAACTAAAGCAGAGATACTACACAGAAAAAAGAAGTTTTAATGCTAAACAATGCTAAGATTACAACTAATCACGAGAAAATGCGCGAGATGCAACGCGAAAAGAAGTTTTAATGCCAAACTACGCTAAAATTGCAACTATTCACGAGAAAATGCGCGGTTTGGCACACTTTCTTAATTTGTTGTAGATAAGCATACAAATATTTTTTTATTACGCGTAGAAACTTGTCGTTACGCATAATTCCTACGTTTTTCTACGTCTAATTACAACTTATCTGGCAATTATTGTATGCGCTCAAATAGGATAATTTTAATTTAAGATTTGAAGAAATAATATTGTTTTACATTAAAAAAATTTTTTTAATACTTGAAAAACATACATCTTACTTTGCTAAATATAGTTTTATATATTTATATCATCGCAGCAATGTTGCTAGCAATGATATGTCTCGTGGATTCATGATTTTGCTTCGTCTAGACCTGCTTATATTCGCCCTCAACTGAAATTTACTTACGAGTTAATCACACCATTATGCGCCACCTATCGGTGTCATTGCAAGCTACCACTGAAACATGCGCTACCGTGCATCTTTCTGAAAATATCTCAGAAAATTCTTAACAAAAAAAAGTTGCAATTATAGTGTTTTGAAAACGTCTCGACAAGGGCTACAAAATATGCAATAAAACTATTTTTTATTTAACCCCCTATGGGGTTGTATTTAAAAAGTTTAAGGTGTTCTTGATAAAAAAAAGACGCCAAGCACGCGTGGTGTACCTTGAAAAAATCGAAGTAGTTATCTTTGTACCTCGAAAAAATCCAAGTAATATCTTTACCTTAAAAAAACAAAAGTAATATATTTACCTTGAAAAAATTGAAGTAATATATTTATTACAAAAAAAGAAATGATATTTTTAAATTATGCGCCAATTAAATATATATTATATCGAACAACAACTATTGTTCTTTTAAAAAATGTATTCCCATTAAAGTGAAAAAATTAATATAAAATGTGAAAAATTTTAGTGAAAAAAACTTGGCGCTGCTAAACATAATAACATATATTAATGAAACAATTTCTATAAATGGAAAAAGTACTTTAAATTAATGTGTGAAAGTCTCTACATTCACATTGTAATTATTAATTTAATATTTTAAATTAGTTATTTATTGCTTTCAAATATTTTAAAATTTGGCAGCGCAGTTTTTTTTACTAAAATTTTTCACATTTTATATTAATTTTTTCACTTTAATGGGAATACATTTTTTAAAAGAACAATAGTTATTTTTCGATATAATATATATTTAATTGGCGCATAATTTAAAGATATTATTTCTTTTTTTGTAATAAATATATTACTTCAATTTTTTCAAGGTAAATATATTACTTTGGTTTTTTTAAGGTAAAGATATTACTTGGATTTTTTCGAGGTACAAAGATAACTACTTCGATTTTTTCAAGGTACACCACGCGTGCTTGGCGTCTTTTTTTTACCTTTTTGTAAAAGGTAATTTTGTACGGATATCACCCCTTTTTGTTATAGATACATCAAACGCCATAATGTCTATCGACATCGAGGCTCTAGGAAGAAATCCCCCGGGAAAAATGTCCCCCGGAAAAAATCTCCCCGAAAAAATCCCCCTGGAAAAAATTTCCCCATCCAAAAATCTCCCCGGAAAAATTCCCCCGGAAAAAATCTCATCCAAAAATTTTTTGAAAAATTCACCAGCCAGAATATTTTCTCCAGTGATGTCTACTGTATTTGAAATTGTGTGTGTCATTATTTGTATGTTATTATTCGGAGCCGCTAACTGATTGCTCTGTCTTGTGTTTACAAGTGCTATTCTTCCATTTCGAACAAGCACTTTGGCGAAATATACAGAACCATGATCTTGCGCAATTGTACTGCGAGAGCAGCCGATTTGCTCGTAATTTGCGACAGTTATCCGCATTGGCATTCGTTCCTCCCGACGATGTAATTTACGCGTATGATGCTTTGCTAAAATCAAAATTCTTCAACGATAATGAAAATGATCTGAAAGATTTCCTTGATTATTTTAAGCACACTTGGGTTGGCGTGTTGAATCGTCGTAGTGAACGACGCGGTGCCATGTTTGACATTAATTTGTGGAACCACTACTCTTCGGTGATGATGGCTACTGCTCGTACCAACAATGCAGTGGAAGGTTGGCACTGTGCACTAAATCGGAAAGTAAATGGATCGCACCTTATGTTGTGGACATTCATTGAATTGATTCAAGCAGAGCAGGGTCTGGTGGAAGCTCACATTGCGCGCGCGAATGCTCACGCTCCTGCGAATCAAAAACAAAGACGCTACAAAGCAACGATGCGCGGTTGAAGAGTCTTGTTGCAGTCTACAGCCAACAGGATGTATTGAAATATTTGAAAAATGTTGCTGCCAACTTGTCATTATAAATAACTATTATGAGTTATCTGTTATTATTATTTAGGACCTTTATTAATTTATTTGCGCTTTATTGGATTTAAAATTTTTGCAGAATTTGCTGCCAATCTGTCGTTGTGATTAACCAATATGCGTTAAATGTTATTATTTATGATGACTTTATTCATTTATTTGTACTTTGTTTCTTTTGCTACACTATTGTGAATTTTTTCTCTAGTAGGAGGCTGCAATATTTTAAGCATTTAAATAGAATTACTGTATTTTTAAGAATCAAATATATACATTGATTGATACAATATATGTATACATCTCCACTTCCAAAAAAGTAACTAACCCTATCCGATTGTTGAGTGGGTAGAAAAGTGCGTGCGTGGATGCAGTAGGTTCCGCCCCCCTGCGGGGGGCTCTACTTCCAAAAAAACTAACCTAACCTAACCCGATTGTTGTGTGGGTGAAAAAGTGCGTGCGTGGATGCAGTAGGTTCCGCCCCCCTGCGGGGGGCTCCACTTCCAAAAAAACTAACATAACCCAACTCAATTGTGTGAATTTTTGGATGGGGAGATTTTTTCTGGGGGGGATTTTTCCGGGGAAATTTTTTTCGGGGAAATTTTTAGACGGGGAAATTTTTTCCGGGGACCAAAATGACGGTCACCGACATCGACATTTATGTCTGATAAAATCAAATGTAAATATTTTTTGTATTATAACTTACAAAAATTATATCTGAGAGTTTGAGATCCTTAAATGTGCAGTGTAGGTTGTATAAATTTATAAATAATTAAAAAAATTAAGACACAAAATATGAATATATTAGGCAAAGTCAAATTTGTCGAGAGCACATTATGCAGTGTTTGCTATAAATAAATTTTGTCGAAAGAAAAACAGATTTGATACAGAATTTGGCATGTACGATGCTATTGGCAGAATGTCATAGTAGATAATATATGTATAGTAAAGTTTGTTAACAAAATAAGGCAATTAATAATTTATAATACAAACTACACTGCACATTTAATTAAGGATGTTACTGTCAGATATAATTTTTGTGTTATAATACAAAAAATATTTAGATTTAATTTTACACATATATTTGATAGTCATTATTAGAGAAAGAGAGAGAGAGAAGGGAGAGGGGAAAGAGAGAGAGAGAGAGAGAGAGAGAGAGAGAGAGAGAGAGAGAGAGAGAGAGAGAGAGAGAGAGAGAGAGAGAGAGAGAGAGAGAGAGAGAGAGAGAGAGAACGCGAGCGGGAAACGCGAGCGGGGAACGCGAGCGGGGAACGCGAGCGGGAACGCGAGCGGGGAACGCGAGCGGGGAACGCGAGCGGAACGCGAGCGGGGGACGCGAGCGTGACCGCGAGAAAGAGCAATACAGTGTATCCCAGGAACCAGCCATCCACAAGGCGCGAGCTCTGTCACTCTAGCACTCATGTACTTCGTTCGGAGTGTTCGGACGCGACGACGCGGACGGAATATTTCTCGACGACGCGGACGTCTGAAGCGGCCAATTATATGTACGAGTTTGACTCGCGAGCCGGACTCAAACGTTTTTCACCACACACACACTCCTGAATAGTCCCGAAATTTGGCTCGTCGGACGCCGAGCCCGTCTCGTAACATCTCACCCACGAACGAGTGGAAACCGAGCCGAGCCGGACTCGCGACGTGTATGTGCCACTTTACGGTTATGTTTACTTCTGTCACTTCACATGTGATCGATCGATCGAACTAACGCATCTCTACGCGTAGAGACTAGAGCGCCGCATAACGGCAAGGGTATGAACGCCACAAGAAAATCAGACCCCCCCAGCAGAGCCGCCGCGCGCCGTGGCGAACACTGCAACAGTAATACGTGGACGTTTCTTAATTGTAAATTTTCAGCTTTGAGTTTTGCATCGCAATATCTCCGCTCGTAGAACACGTAGCGGAAAAATAAAAACACTTTTTTTATATAAATTTGGTCCAAGCTTTACGATAAGCCTAGTTAGAACTTGATCCGTTCACTGGTTATCGAGATCTAAAAATCTCGGGTACTCGCAACTCGTCGCGTCGCGTATATAGAGCCACGGCTGTCTCGCTCCGCGCGTACTTGGCGCGAGACACTACCGTGTCTCTTGATCAAGAGCACCTTCAATTTTTTATATAGAAACCTCTATTTTTTATTGCATATTCTTGTAGCCCTTGTCAAGACGTTTTTAAAACACTATAATAAAGTTTTCTTTTGTTAAGAATTTTCTGAGATATTTAAAATGATATTTTTAATATAAAATATGAAATATCTCGTAAAGTATTCACTTTTTGATGACTTTACCTTAATACTTTTATACATGGAATAATTAAAAAAATTGAATAATAATATTAATTTTTACATTTGCAATTTTTTAAAATTAAGTTTGCCCACAAAATGCAATCAAAGGCCATAGGGCGATAAGCATGGTAAATCGGCCCCCGTCAAATATCTTATTCATAATTTCAGGACATGTACACGGAGAAAAATTTACGGTTGCTACAACAGAATAATACTGTTAATTTTTGCCCATCAATACAAAAGTGTTATGGAAACCATAATACTCTGGAAGTGACCTATGGTTGCCTCAACCTTAGTTACGTAGCTGCTATATAGATCTTACAACCATAATATATGGGTGTTACAATGAGTTAGGAACGGTTCCTACAACTATAGTTATGTATATATATGTTATCTGATTTTCCATATGCAGTTTGGTGGAAAAGAGCAATTAATAACTAATTGTAAGATTATGTTATTTATTTTATAATATCCAACATAAATACTGCAACATATGTTAGGCAACATATGTTTATGTCCGACTGGTGATCATGTGAACAGTGGAGAACCTCGCGAGGACGCCTCTCTATATAGAGATCGATGTTGTTTCTTTAATACGGGTTACGATCTCGGCGATGCGCCGCGTATTGAGCGCGAGCCGTACTATTCCTGATGGAACTGAACTCTCACAATCAGTGCTGTACCGTGCAACTATATCTTATAGATCTCTCAACCATATTATTCGTGTTGCAGACCACATTAGAGAGATAGCAATAATCCTTCGGTTGAAGCAACCATATATGAGGGTATTGTAACCGAATGTTACGTATCATACGCACTACGGTTATGAGAACTGTATAAATAGGCATATCTTAACAGTTACATCCAATGTAACATCAATTTAACTTGAAGTTACATACATTTCTCTTTTAATCATAGAGAATGTTGTTGTAACAACCGTAACAATTTTTTCCGTGTAGGTACTATAAAGATATGAAGATCCTGAAAGTTTCAGACCGCTAACTCAATTGGTTTTCCAGTAATAAAAAAATAACTAAAAAATGAACAGTATTTTTTTTCTTAGAAATGGCATAATCGATCTGGCTGAAAATTTAATATGTTTTGTAGGCACTTAATTACTTTTTAAAAACATAATATCAGCTTGGTCGCTTTATTGAATCTTTTAGAAAAAAATTATTTTTTCTTAAATTATTTCTTTTAATTGTGATACTATTCGAGTAAAATTATGGAACTATTTTTTTTAGAAGCCTTATATTACCACTAATAACGTAAATTTAAAAAAAATTTTTTTTAGTTACGCCGTACTTAAAAAAATTTCTTTAGCATAAATATTTTGTTTAATTTAACATTTCTCGCCAGATTTCTCTAAAATTAACGTATACTTTTTAAATTTATGTTCAAAGAAGTTATAATTTTATAAAAACAACCAAAAATTTTTTTTTTAAATAAAAAGAGAAAGAATTATAAGTTATATTTATACATAAATAATTTCAAGAGACACGGTAGTGTCTCGCGCCAAGTACGCGCGGAGCGAGACAGCCGTGGCTCTATATACGCGACGCGATGAGTTCCGAGTACCCGAGATTTTTAGATCTCGATAACCAGTGAACGGATCAAGTTCTAACTGAGCTTATCGTAAAGCTTGGACCAAATTTATATAAGAAAAGTGTTTTTATTTTTCCGCTACGTGCCCTACGAGCGGAGATATTACGATGCATAGGATAAAGTGTGAAATTTTCAATTAAGATACGTCATCGTCGTCGTCCCAGATCGTGACTTTCACACTCTCGCCACGGCGCGCCGTGGCGCCACGGGTAGCGCGTCACTTTCACAATCTTGACGTTAATGGCGGTATTTTCCATTTTAGAGCAACAAAGTGTCGCCAGCGGTGCACTTGGTGTACTAAGTGCAGTTGCACTGCCGGTGCACTTGGTGTACTGAGTGCAGTCGCATTGCGGGCGCCCCGCGGCCTGGCGGTGTATGACAGCGCGGAGCGAGATAACCTACGCGGCTGGATCGACTCGGGCTTTGCGCGATTCGGGAGTGTGTGTGTAGTGAAAAACGTTCAAGTCCGGTTCGCGAATCAAGCTCGCCGAGCCGGACTCGCGAGTCAGTCGTACAAAAATAATGGGCCGCTTTAGACGTCCGCGTCATCGAGAAATATTCCGTCCGCGTCGAGGTTATATGGCTTACAATGTTTACGTGTGCGTTCAGTCGGGGCTCGTGCAGTGATAACGTGCAATGTGTGATAAACTATCGTAAGTAAACTATATCGTGCGTGATAATAAACTCACGCTCTCTCTCGCTCGCTTGCTCGCTCGCTTGCTCGCTCGCTCGCTTAATCTCGTCTCTTACGAGTTAAAGTGAGGTAATTTATATCCTCTAAATAAATCGCGAGAGAGATCGATCGAGTCATCATCATCACACGCGTCAAAGTGAGTGAGGTTAACGTGTGATGTCACATTGACACCGCAGGGAGGATTGATTCGAACAATCCTTTAGGCTTATAAATACAGTACTCGCTCTGCTTTCATGTTGATCGTTTCTCAAGTCTGCTTTACAAAATATGCTTCCCGGAAGAAGTGGAAACATTATTTATTGATTTCTTATTCAATAAAGTTACTAATTTATCGTATATGTTTCTTTGATAGCGATCTGTCTGATGGTGTTCTGTGTTTCGATTGCAAATGGGTCAAAAAGAGACTTGTCTATCTGTTACAACTGGCTACTATCAATGGAGTAGTTGCTTTGTTTCGCATCGGAAAGATTGGATACATTCCACCTAAGCTTAAGGTAACGTTTCAAATAGTTCGTGATCAGATTATCCGCAACTATGCATAACGTTGAATTTTAATAACATTACATTTATGCCTTCAGGAATTATTAGCTAGTAAGCACATTCTTAAAGTGGGGATCGCCTCGTTCGAAGATGGGCAGAAGATTGTAAAAGATTATGGATGTAGAGTTAATGGAACTCTTGATCTAAGAACCTTAGCTGAAAGTCTTAATCTACCGAGCCGGAAAAGTTTAGCTGCCATGAGTTTAGAAGAATATCTTTATTGAGATGGACAAAATGATAAAAATCAGGTGTGGTGACTGGGATGCTAGAACCTTAACCGACGAACAAGTTGCGTATGCTGCTTGTGATGCGCTTGCATCTGTTATAATTTATCATAAAGTAAGAAGTTTAAATCTTCCTTTTTATACATGGTTATTGTACGTAATTTTAAGTTGTGCTTCTTAATGCCTGAATTTTATTTGCAGATAAGGTATTCATTATAATAGCAGAGATTAGGAATGTACTTATATAATATATTTAGTAGTGATATAAATGTATGGATTCATGACGTACCTGCTAGAATAGTCGATACGAGGTATAAAACTTTAGAAATTATATAAATTATAGTTTAAAATTTTACACATGTAATAGAAAAATATGCACATAAATGTATGTCTGTTTAAGGTTCAAGGTTCAGCGATCACCAAGTGTGGATAGTATTACTAGCAATAATGATAAATACACTATTAACGATCGTAAAAATGCGATACCTACAAGAATCAAACCGTCATAATTGTTATTTACAAGCGCCTGATGGAGATATATTGTGTACATGCGATCGCAAGAAAGCAGAGTCGTATATTACGAAGAATTTAGGAAAACTTGTGGATACAGATCCATATACGTTGAGATTAAATTTCGAGCCATCTGGCCGAGCATTGGGAGAGGTTGGACAATATTATGCACAGGTGAAACTTAATCAATGGTATTCGAAAACATTAATAAAAATCTGAAAGCATTAATACAATTCTGTTAAATCTTTGTACTAATATTTATCTCGATTTTTATTTGACAGGTTGTGCAACATTTCCAAAAACAAGAAAGTGGACTTGTCGAGTTGGAACGTATGTGGAGGGAACATTTTCTTTTCACGAGGAAACCGAAGTATCTGCCGAGTTTATGGTCTGTATGCCACAATCAAGAACGGTTGATCACACGCCAGGCACAAAATAGAATTGACGAGGACGATGCGAAGGCAGCTGGATTAAAACAGTAGCGCTAGAATTTGAATATTTTAACTGAAAAGCCATGCAAAACTCATGTACCGAACTAAAGTAGAAGTTATTGGTGCTGTGACTGCAGCAGAATTGGTTGGAACTACACTATTAAATAGTTCTGATGCCGGTTGTCCATTTCCAACAGATCCAATAGCAACATATCACTTAAAAGGTATATTATTAAACAATTTACGAAGTAGTACAAATTTCTAAAATATTGTAGCATTTTTTATATAATACTAATATTTTAATATTTTTTTACAGCAAACGTGTACAAACTTATCTTAAGTCTGGACTCGTGAATATATATGTGAGGAAGCAACACATTGAAACGACTTTCGTTGAATTTTGAATCTTGTTTTAATATCAAATAAAGAAATCAATCGGCAGAAGTAATCAAAAGAATACCAGTATACACCGCAAGGGCAAGGGAAACTGCCGAAAAACCTTGCCAGTATTCTTTACAAAATTATACATATCGAATATATGAACATCAATCATAAGAAAACATGTGAATAGAATATAAATCATAAATGGCAGTATAAATCAGAATCAGTACATATAAATATATCCGCGCTCTAAGCGGCGTTATCGGTTATACATAACATATTGAAATTCAATCATAAACATTAGAATCATAAACGCAATATACATAATATAAACCATATAATCAGAGAATAAACCAATCTTGAAAGAAACTTAGTGGACTGTAACTTCATAAATCAACTGAATGAATATATACTAATTTTAATGACTGTTGTAATAGAATCATAAACTCTCGCAATAATACTACAACTTATTTTGAATACGAATTGTACTTGAAATCACATCTCAATGAAGAAATCACAGCTCGTTTCGTTAGTCTCATCGACAGATTAGAACTTGTCAATTTTACAATATCTCGAAAGCAGTAACGCTGTTCCGTTAAGAAATACAGCAACGGTTGGTTATACCAACACGTTCTCAAGTCAAAGATTGATCCGATTCTCAAACACAGAAATGCCGCAATGAATACAAAAGAAATATGATATATACCTTGCAAGGTCGCATACGCAGTGATCGAGCGCTCGATTGTTAACAAAGGAAAGAACGAGATAGAATATACTATCACGCTCGTTTCGACACGTAACAAAGAAAGGAAAGGAAAGTCATGAACGTTCATCTCAAGATGTGCGTAACTAGCACAGCGATACGTATAGGTATCTCGTCAGTGAATTACACGTTTACACGTGTCTCGCTCCTTGCTCGGTTACGAAGCACTTCTAGGCTTCGTAGAAAGAAATGAGAGACAGTTCTGAAAGCGAACCGACGGATTAGTACTTCTAGACGTAATCCTCGGCATTACCGCATCAGAGTCAGTCTCCTTACTTCATGTATGAATTCTCTCGGTGCCTACTAGTGAGGACACCGAGATACCGCTCGTAAGAATAGAATATCCGTCCTCGGGTATACCGGGAGGATCGTCTCGATAAGATGGCGACGGCGTTACGCCGTCCCACCTCTCAATCTCGAAGTCAGTCGGTCCCATCCAAGTCCGTAATCTCCTCGGTTCCTCTGGATCGGAAGATTGGCTAGACGGTGTGTCTGTGGTAATCTGTTTCGCACTCGCAACGAGAAATATGACTCGACTGTTACACAAAGATTCTCAGGAATCGACACGCGTACGTCGTCACTGTTCGACGACCGTAACCGGAATAAGGAAATCGTTCCTCCTTTTCGGTATGAACATTCCGAGTTCACCCGCTCCGACTTGTCTAATTTCAAGCGTAGCGAGCCAGGAAGTGGCGCCGCCCACCTTCCGTGGTGCGTTCACGAGAGCCATCCGATTCGAGCTATGATTTCTGCCTTACCGCCTTTCGGTCGGTAACTCATTCGAATAATACAACCTTTTCTGAACAAAACGATTCACTCAAAAGGCTTGATTTACAGGAATTGTAATCATACATATAAATATTAACCTCTGCCAATATATCATAATCAAGATTAAACATTATTTATTTTTAAATTAATGATATATTTGTACGATAAATATATATTACATGGTAAGTTTTTAATAAATTACTTAAAAAGTTAGAATACTTTGGTATTGTATTTTTGTGCTGTGAAAAAAATTATAATTATTACCTTCTTCTTTCAATCTTTGATTCATTTTCTCTTTAAATATTTAAAAATTTATACAAAATATATAATGTAGTTAACTTATTTATTTTAAAAATTTTAGGTCATAGTAACAACTGTCAACAAATTACCACTTACTGGAGGGATTAAGAATCTTAGTCCGGTACTTTCATCTTTCCTGCCTACCGTATTGTTAGTCAGTGTGGATGCTTTAATGCCTGCACTAGTTACGAGATGCGAATCGCTCGTGAGACATTGGACACGAAGTAGCTTAAATCGTGTTGTTATGAGAAAAACATTACTTCTGTTGCTCCTGATGGTGCTTATATTACCTAGTTTAGGATTAACTAGTGCCGCAGCATTTCTAAATTGGACTGTAAATGATCGAAACAATACGGCACAATGGGAATGTGTATTTTTAGGTGAGATTTCTACTAAAATGTACCTAATAAAAAATATGACATTTATTCTAGATTAATTCAATAAGTGCACAATTTCTCCGTATTACAATAGCATTCGTATGGCATAGTATAGAAATATAAAATTTGCAGGGTGCCTTTTTTGTAAATTACGTCATAACTGCGGGCTTGCTCGGGAGTGAATTAGAATCGGCCAGATTCCCAGAACTCGCGCTGTACACTTTCAGACTTTGTATAGCTCGCAGCCGGGCGGAAAGGATGCACGTTAGGAAAGCGGTACTGTTGGAGTTTCCATTGGGAGCTCATTACGCCTGGTTGCTGCTAGTCTTTACTATGATAACTGTCTACAGTCTGGCGTGTCCTTTAATCACTCCGTTCGGTCTACTATATTTTGTAGTAAAGCATCTGGTACTTTAACAATAACTTTGACAATAATTTACAATTGTGACAATATATATGCTCTGTAATAAATTATCTTGATTATAGGTGGACAGGCATAATTTATGATTCGCTTACGGACCGAGTATCGGTAGTGGCTAATTGGCTGGAACGGCAGTTGGTGCCGCAGGAGCTGCACCAGTTTTAGCACAAGCTGCTCTTTTATTACAAGCTGCGTTTTTATTAGACTCCAGTATCAAAAAGGGACCTCTTGGCTGGTCAAAATTTCATGGCACCAGTATTGCGAAAGAATCAGATATCCGTAGAGGAAACTATATCGACTACTTCAAATTCAGAAATGAATTTACCAAGTCCGACAAATACTTCTTCCTCTGAAAACATGAAAGTCCAAAACTTTACCAAAATTATGGCGCCGAACAGAGAGTTTAATATCTATATCTGTATTATGCTCGATATATATGCAAGAATACAGTATGCTTTGTAACTTGTTTAAAAAGTTACCCGTTTAGAAGTGTATTATAATTATCAATATTAATGAGCTGACGTAATTTAGGGAGACTGCAGCACAAATAATGTACATTCTTAAAACATTTCTTACATCACGTTAAGTAAGGTATAATTTAAAAGAAAAATTGTAAAATACTGCTCCAACATCACTCTGTCTACTTACATTTATACTTGTATTTATAAATTCATTATGCTTAATAATTTGTGATAAGTATAAAATAATAAAAATGATTACATTTAATGTAATTAATTTAACAAAAATTTGTTTACTTCTTTACTTTATAATGTCTAGATATTAAGATAATAACTTTAAAAAAGTAACCTTACAACTATACACATGAAAATAGTTTTTAATTGATAAAATGCGGTAATTCTCTCTCTCTTTCTTTCTCTATCTCTCTCTCTCTCTCTCTCTCTCTCTCTCTCTCTCTCTCTCTGTCTCTCTCTCTCTCTCTCTCTCTCTCTAATCTTTTTATTATAAATAATAATGTGATTATTCTTATATGGAAAGCCAGAATAATCTTTGTAATATATACTGTTGTGCCGTAACCGGGAGTTGGTGCTCGGGGTCGGCACAGGATTCGAAGATTCCGGTTTGGAGGGAGATGAGCACGGCGGGGTGTTCACAAAACAACACTTTGTTATATTTACAAATAACTTTAATTAAAAGCTTGGTTTGACAACTTATATCGGTCTTGATTTCTTTATCTTGCTCCCGAGTTTATTCTGAGGTCGATTATTATAAACTGTGTCCGCACGTTTGTTACAATTCTTGACGACCGACTGCCCGGGTCGTTCGATTCGGCGATCTTATATCGGTTTCCTGTTGCTACCTCGGGATCGCCCGTGGTAGCATTAACCTGTGCGGTCAGTGCTCTGCGCTGACCTTCGCGTCAGCGATATCGGTCCTCGATGGACCTTTGGTCTCTGCGTTTAGTCGCTAGGGTCGAATTTCCCTAACGTTTGGCAATTCGGTTGCCAAGTGCGTTGTGCGCTCACAACAATACATATCAACCTTATATTTGTCATGAAATTCATACAGCAATAATTATACAGTTTTTAATGATTTGTTAGATCATACGAAACAATCATTACTTCACAATATTAATTTTATATTTTTAATTATATATATATATATATATATATAAGAATAAAATGCATGTGGAAAAAATTATTACGCATAAACTTTATTTTATACGCTGTAACTTTAATTATTAAAGAGGAGGTAGTAAGACTGATTAAGCCTTGTGTCCACGATGCTAGAACTGCGTCCGAGTTTCGGTTTAAGCCAATCAACTTGCAGCTCTTACAGAAAAGTTGCAGTTTCATTGGCTTAAACCGAAACTCGGACACAGTTCTAGCATCGTGGACACAAGGCTTTAGGGCCGGTATTCATAGTCGCTGCTTAAAAATAAGAATTGCTTAAGAATGGTCTTAAGATGGCGTTTCGATTCATAGACAGACAATAAGATCGTATTTTAGTAACTGCTTGAGCGTAAACTTCAGCAAGAATGTCTTATTACGGAATATCTTATTATGATTCATAAATGCATCTCATATGCCATAAGCACAATCTGAAGAACTTTTCAATTCATAGTCCTTTAAGACGGTCTTATCTGTTCGCTAAAATGGCAAATAAGGCGTCTTATTCCAAGTCAGGTTCGTAGACCTCTTAAGACAATACTTGTTTCGAAAAACTTTCTTCTGACTAGTGTTCACTTCGAAAAAGAATATAGTTTACAAGAAATATAAGGAAATCAAAGAATTTTAAGGTGCAGTTTCACAATAATAAAGTGTTTAAACATACTGAAATACGTTTTGTTCTCTCTAGTTGTGTCTAACCTTAAAATTTGGAAGTCGTATAGCAATATGGAAAAATCTAAAAGTAAATCAAAACATTTTACATCACTTCAAAAAACATTATTTTTTGAAATATTAAAAAGGTATAAGCATATAATAGAAGTGAAGAAAAGCGACTCTACTACGCTAAAAGATAATGACGTAGCTTGGTTAGAAATTTGTAACGAGTTTGATCTATCACACCTAAGCACGCAAGAGGTAAGAAAATTACATAATAACATTGATTTAACACTTATTGATACTGATATTTATTGATATTTTTATAGAATAAATTCATTTATATTGCTTTTACAACAGCTTTTTCGAAGAACTTTCTGACTAGTGTTTACTTCGGAATAGAACAAACATATTTGTAAAATTATTATTATATTTTTTATAATTATGTGTTGTGAATGTAATTTTTTGTAGTATGAACGTACAGGATATAGATTTGCGAGATTTGGATAATATTCCCGATTTTTTGGACGTCGAGAGTGAAGATGAAATAGAAGAAATTGTTGTGCGTGCTCCGAAACGTTATATACGAGATGGACAAAACCCTTTCCAGTTTCATGATGAAAAAGAGTTTAAACGCCGCTTTCGATTTTCAAAAGAAGCTGTCATACATGGTCTTCTACCAAAGTAGAAGAAAATATGGCTAAAATAAATAATCGAAGTCCTCCTATTGCTCCTGTGTTGCAATTACTTGTGTGTCTAAGATTCTACGCCATTGCAAGTTGTCAGGTAATAAAATTTGAAAGAGGCAGAGAGAAATATGTTTATATCTGAGTTATAATTGCATATTTTAAAATTATTTATTTCCTTGTAGTTAGTATTAGCGGATATAATAAGCATATAACAGCCTACTCTTTCAAGAATCATTTTTCGTGTTTCGGTACTACTTGCTGGAAACATCCACCGTGTCATAAAGATGCCTTCTTCTGTGGAGCAAATTAACGAAAACCGTACTTTATTTCGGAACTTGGGATTTGGAAATGGAGGTATTGGGTTACCTGGAGTTGATGGTGCTATCGACTGTACTCATATTCGCTTGACTCAATGCAGATTAGTAAATATTGAAGAAGTATACAGGAATCGCAAAGGATACTTTTCTCTCAATGTACAAGTACGTAATATTTTATCCAATAGAGAATGTATAAAATTTATTTTTGCAACCTTAAGATTTAAATATCAATTTTATTACACAAATACACACATATATTTATAATATTTACATTCTTATTTAGGCTATCGTCGGACCACGAATGGAATTTCTGGACATCATACTAGAATGGCCAGGAAGCCAACACGACAGTCGTATCTTCCAAAATTCCAGAATTCTATTGCAATTATTAAGAGATATTTTTTGATATATTAAGTATTACGATAAAGACTGAATTCTGTTGCAATTATTAAGAGATAATAAGAAAGAAATAATATATTATGTTGCGAGTATAAAGAAAGCTTACTTACTTTGTAAACTTAAGTATCGAAGATTATTGGAAAAAGTATAAAAAGTTGTGTTTATTGAAATAAGTATTGAAAATTGTTCCTTTTAGCTTTTTCTTTCTTTTAAGTAAACGGTTGTTTATTTTATATGAATATAAGTGTAATACATTTTACATACTTTATTATACTTTACATATGTTTCTCGAACAAATTGATATTTGTATGTGCTACAATAAATTAAATAAATATAAACTCATACTTATATAAACTTTCTTTTACATCCTATTAATTTAAGAGACGTTATTAATTCCCATTAGACTTATTCTGTCACATCTATACCATATCGGTGAAAAATACATTCAACTGTTTGCCATTTAACAACCATTCCTGACAGAGGTGTCAGGTTCTTCTCAATGGAATCATATACATATATTACAAAACATACGTACATACATAACCGGATGAATAACTTCTTTTATTCTGTAAATAATAAATATTATGTTACAAAATAATTTCAATAGTCCGCGTTTGTATTTAATAAAATATTTTATTTACCTTTACTTTTTTAATTAATAAAATAAACGTTGTATAAGTGTGTCTCTCATAATAAATCCATCTGCTGGTTGCCATTCTGGACGGTTTACATCATTCTCTTCATTATCATTAACGATTTCATTCTCTTCTTCGTCATCTTGCGGCAATACATTATCGTAGGTAAGCGAAAGATTATGCAAAACTGCACATGCTACAATAATTGTTGTGCTGCATATCAGTTTTGTCGTTAGTCCTCGGGCTAAGCAAGAAAATCGCCGTTTCCATACTCCAAATGTTCTTTCCACTATTTGTCTTGTTCGTCTATGAATATTATTGTAGGTTAGCTGTTCATCTGTTATTGCATTTAGAACAGGAGTCAGAAGAAATGGCAGACAAGGATAGCCATTATCTCCTATCAATATACCAGTTAATTCACGTCTCATATATCGCATATAAATTCTGGAATTTTGGAAGATACGACTGTCGTGTTGGCTTCCTGGCCATTCTAGTATGATGTCCAGAAATTCCATTCGTGGTCCGACGATAGCCTAAATAAGAATGTAAATATTATAAATATATGTGTGTATTTGTGTAATAAAATTGATATTTAAATCTTAAGGTTGCAAAAATAAATTTTATACATTCTCTATTGGATAAAATATTACGTACTTGTACATTGAGAGAAAAGTATCCTTTGCGATTCCTGTATACTTCTTCAATATTTTCTAATCTGCATTGAGTCAAGCGAATATAAGTACAGTCGATAGCACCATCAACTCCAGGTAACCCAATACCTCCATTTCCAAATCCCAAGTTCTGAAATAATGTACGGTTTTCGTTAATTTGCTCCACAGAAGAAGGCATCTTTATGACACGGTGGATGTTTCCAGCAAGTAGTACCGAAACACGAAAAATGATTCTTGAAAGAGTAGGCTGTTATATGCTTATTATATCCGCTAATACTAACTACAAGGAAATAAATAATTTTAAAATATGCAATTATAACACTCAAAGATATAAACTTATTTCTCTCTGCCTGTTTAAAATTTTATTACCTGAAAACTTGCAGTGGCGTAGAATCTTAGACACACAAGTAATTGCAACACAGGAGCAATAGGAGGACTTCAATTATTTATTTTAGCCATATTTTCTTCTACTTTGGTAGAAGACCATGTATGACAGCTTCTTTTGAAAATCGAAAGCGGCGTTTAAACTCTTTTTCATCATAAAACTGGAAAGGGTTTTGTCCATCTCGTATATAACGTTTTGGAGCCTGCACAACAATTTCTTCTCTTTCATCTTCACTCTCGACGTCCAAAAAATCGGGAATATCATCCAAATCTCGCAAATCTATATCCTGCACGTTCATACTACAAAAAAATTATATTCACAACACATATTTATAAAAAAAGATAATAATTTTACAAATATGTTTGTTCCATTTCGAAGTAAAGACTAGTCAGAAAGTTCTTCGAAAAAGCTGTTGTAAAAGCAATATATATGAATGTATTCTATAAAAATATCAATAAATATCAGTATGAATAAGAGTTAAATCAATGTTATTATGTAATTTTCTTACCTCTTGCGTGCTTAGATGTGATAGATTAAACTCGTTACAAATTTCTAACCAAGCTACGTTATTATCTTTTAGCGTAGTAGAGTTCCTCACTTCTATTATATGCTTATACCTTTAATATATCAAGAAATAGTTTTTTTCTAAATAATGTAAAATGTCTCGATTAATTTATATATTTTTCCATATATTACTAAATAATTATAATACTGCTTATACTGCCATAACGTGTGTGAAGTTGGCCCCGCACTTTCCGAATTTTGTATTTTTCTTAATTGTGCTGCATTGTGCTACGTTTGTGCTGATTTGTGCCGCAAACCGCAACTCCGTAACTCAAAGCGTATTCCAGAAAAAAAAAAAAAAAAATTTTTTTGATAGCCCCGCACTTTTCGAATTTTGAGTTTTTCTTTATTGTGCCGTATTGTGCTACGTTTGTGCTGATTTGTGCCGAAAACGAGAGATCGATAACTTTAATAATAATTAAGAAAAAAAAATAAAAACAAAATTATACTAGCCCCGCACTTTTGCCGAAACAAACGCCATTTTTTAAAATAAATAGGTGATGATTTGTGCCACGTTGTGCCGTTGGAAAAAAGTTGATATCTCCTTTCTTTTAGAAGATAAAAAATGTTGAACCTCAAACACAAAATAACAAATAACTATTTCTACAACACATTTATTGAACTTCTACGAGCAGTGCTGAGTTGTGCTAACGGAGGGCAACAAGAAAACTGCAGTAAAAGTACAGAAAATTGCAGGGGTTGTAAAGAAATTAAACAATGGGGATGGGGTGAGAACAAAATTTTACATTTTTGTATTTTTTAAAATTGTGCCGGATTGTGCTAAGCGAGTACATAAACTTTTCTTAATGAGAAAATGTCCTCCGACCGTTGGTTTTCGCAGCACAACTATCTGAAAGAAAGAGTTTTTAGGAATTACGATTTTCAGAGCGCTATATCTTCTAAACCGTGACAGGGAATGGAATTCTGCGAGTTGTGCTGATTGTGAGTTGTGCTACTCACAATCTGCGAGACACATGCATAAAGGTATAGATTATAGCTTCATGGTCGATAAAATTTATAAATAAGTGTTATGGGTGAGAAGAAAATTTAACATTTTTTAGTTTGGAAAAGTTTTGCCGGGTTGTGCTAGAATAGCACAACAATTATTTCGAATAGTAGAAAGGCGTCATATAAACAGTTCTCGCAGTACAGGTACTCGTAGAGATGTAGGTGTTTAGAAAAATTATATAAGAACCGAAACGCAATTGCGGAACTTTTGAACTGTAATAGATGATCGAATTCTGCTAATTGTGCTAAGTTATGTTATTTGAAAGTAACAGGAGGTGGACAAAAATAGTGCTGAGAAAATTGGAGTGATTCAAACTCAACTGAAAAGGATGAGAAGTGAAATGGTCTGAATTGTGTGTGTCTTATTGTGCTAAACAAATGCACAACTATTCCTAAAAACTCTTTCTTTCAGATGGTTGTGCCGCGAAAACTAACAGTCGGAAGACATTTTGTCATTAGGAAAAGTTTATGTACTCGCTTAGCACAATCCGGCACAATTTAAAAAAATTCAAAAATGTAAAATTTTGTTCTCACCCCCACCCTCTTTGTTTAATTTCTTTTTAACCCCTGCAACTTTCGGTACTTTTATTGTAGTTTTCTTGTTGTCCTCGACTAGCACAACTCAGCACAACTCGCAGAATTCCATTCCCTGTCACGGTTCAGAAGATATAGCAATCTGAAAATCGTAATTCCTAAAAACTCTTTCTTTCAGATGGTTGTGCCGCGAAAACTAACAGTCGGAGGACATTTTGTCATTAGGAAAAGTTTATGTACTCGCTTAGCACAATCCGGCACAATTTAAAAAAATTCAAAAATGTAAAATTTGTTCTCACCCCCACCCTCTTTGTTTAATTCTTTTCAACCCCTGCAACCTTCGGTACTTTTATTGTAGTTTTCTTGTTGTCCTCGACTAGCACAACTCAGCACAACTCGCAGAATTCCATTCCCTGTCACGGTTCAGAAGATATAGCGCTCTGAAAATCGTAATTCCTAAAAACTCTTTCTTTCAGATAGTTGTGCCGCGAAAAACTAACGGTCGGAGGACATTTTGTCATTAGGAAAAGTTTATGTACTCGCTTAGCACAATCCGGCACAATTTTAAAAAATTCTAAAATGTAAAATTTTGTTCTTACCCCATCCCCTTTGTTTAATTTCTTTTCAACCCCTGCAATTTCGGTACTTTTACTGCAGTTTTCTTGTTGCCCTCCGTTAGCACAACTCAGCACTGCTCGTAGAAGTTCGATAAATGTGTTGTAGAAATAGTTATTTGTTATTTTGTGTTGAGGTTCAACATTTTTTATCTTCTAAAGGAAAGGAGATATCAACTTTTTTCCAACGGCACAACGTGGCACAAATCATTACCTATTTATTTAAAAAAATGGAGTTTGTTTCGGCAAAAGTGCGGGGCTAGTATAATTTTGTTTTTATTTTTTTTCTTAATTATTATTAAAGTTATCGATCTCTCGTTTTCGGCACAAATCAGCACAAACGTAGCACAATACGGCACAATAAAGAAAAACTCAAAATTCGAAAAGTGCGGGGCTATCAAAAAAAAATTTTTTTTTTTTTTCTGGAATACGCTTTGAGTTACGGAGTTGCGGTTTGCGGCACAAATCAGCACAAACGTAGCACAATGCAGCACAATTAAGAAAAATACAAAATTCGGAAAGTGCGGGGCCAACTTCACACACGTACTGCCATATGCCAATTTCGGTTTAAGGTTAGAAAACTTATTTCTGTTTAGTACTACATACGTTAATACAATGGTGTAAAGCTGCGTCTTGAATCTAATGTTTCCATTGGAGGAACCAGTGGAAATATCACGGAAATAGCCGAATACAGAATAAGCATGGTCTTAAGTACATCTTTACTAAGTTAATCTCAAATCAAACAAGACTCACTTCAGTGGAAACTTCTTCGCAAAGATTATCTTATTTCACGACTATGAAATGTATCAATCTTGAGACGGTCTGGTGTTGCATAAGCAGACTTGATAAAGATCGTCTTAAGCGTTGACTTGAGATTGGACTATGAATACCGGCCTAGGAAATAGGATGCTGCCGCTGCCGCTCCCGTCGCCGTCGCCAATGCCAATGCTGTCGCCAATGCCGATGAAGATCATAGACGAGGTAAAATTTTAAAATTAATAGTATATTTTTTTATTACACACCATATACATGTTCTTCAATTTTTTTAAATACTTACATAGGCCGGTATTCATAGTCCAATCTCAAGTCAACGCTTAAGACGATCTTGATCAAGTCTGCTTATGCAACACCAGACCGTCTCAAGATTGATAGATTTCATAGTCGTGAAATACGATAATCTTTGCGAAGAAGTTTCCACTGAAGTGAGTCTTGTTTGATTTGAGATTAACTTAGTAAAGATGTACTTAAGACCATGCTTATTCTGTATTCGGCTATTTCCGTGATATTTCCACTGGTTCCTCCAATGGAAACATTAGATTCAAGACGCAGCTTTACACCATTGTATTAACGTATGTAGTACTAAACAGAAATAAGTTTTCTAACCTTAAACTGAAATTGTCATATGGCAGTATAAGCAATATTATAATTATTTAGTAATATATGGAAAAATATATAAATTAATCGAGACATTTTACATTATTTAAAAAAAATCTATTTCTTGATATATTAAAGGTATAAGCATATAATAGAAGTGAGGAACTCTACTACGCTAAAAGATAATAACGTAGCTTGGTTAGAAATTTGTAACGAGTTTAATCTATCACATCTAAGCACGCAAGAGGTAAGAAAATTACATAATAACATTGATTTAACTCTTATTCATATTGATATTTATTGATATTTTTATAGAATACATTCATATATATTGCTTTTACAACAGCTTTTTTGAAGAACTTTTTGACTAGTGTTTACTTCGAAATGGAACAAACATATTTGTAAAATTATTATCTTTTTTTATAAATATGTGTTGTGAATATAATTTTTTGTAGTATGAACGTGCAGGATATAGATATGCGAGATTTGGATGATATTCCCGATTTTTTGGACGTCGAGAGTGAAGATGAAAGAGAAGAAATTGTTGTGCGTGCTCCAAAACGTTATATACGAGATGGACAAAACCCTTTCCAGTTTTATGATGAAAAAGCGTTTAAACGCCGCTTTCGATTTTTAAAAGAAGCTGTCATACATGGTCTTCTACCAAAGTAGAAGAAAATATGGCTAAAATAAATAATCGAAGTCCTCCTATTGCTCCTGTGTTGCAATTACTTGTGTGTCTAAGATTCTACGCCACTGCAAGTTTTCAGGTAATAAAATTTGAAAGAGGCAGAGAGAAATAAGTTTATATCTTTGAGTGTTATAATTGCATATTTTAAAATTATTTATTTCCTTGTAGTTAGTATTAGCGGATATAATAAGCATATCACAGCCTACTCTTTCAAGAATCATTTTTCGTGTTTCGGTACTACTTGCTGGACACATCCACCGTGTCATAAAGATGCCTTCTTCTGTGGAGCAAATTAACAAAAACCGTACTTTATTTCGGAACTTGGGATTTGGAAATGGAGCTATTGGGTTACCTGGAGTTGATGGTGCTATCGATTGTACTCATATTCGCTTGACTCAATGCAGATTAGAAAATATTGAAGAAGTATACAGGAATCGCAAAGGATATTTTTCTCTCAATGTACAAGTACGTAATATTTTATCCAATAGAGAATGTATAAAATTTATTTTTGCAACCTTAAGATTTAAATATCAATTTTATTATACAAATACACACATATATTTATAATATTTACATTCTTATTTAGGCTATCGTCGGACCACGAATGGAATTTCTGGACATCATACCAGAATGGCCAGGAAGCCAACACGACAGTCGTATCTTCCAAAATTCCAGAATTTATATGCGATATATGAGACGTGAATTAACTGGTATATTGATAGGAGATAATGGCTATCCTTGTCTGCCATTTCTTCTGACTCCTGTTCTAAATGCAATAACAGATGAACAGCTAACCTACAATAATATTCATAGACGAACAAGACAAATAGTGGAAAGAACATTTGGAGTATGGAAACGGCGATTTCTTTGCTTAGCCCGAGGACTAACGACAAAACTGATATGCAGCACAACAATTATTGTAGCATGTGCAGTTTTGCATAATCTTTCGCTTACCTACGATAATGTATTGCCGCAAGATGACAAAGAAGAGAATGAAATTGTTGATGATAATGATAATGAAGAGAATGATGTAAACCGTCCAGAATGGCAACCAGCAGATGGATTTATTATGAAAGACACACTTATACAACGTTTATTTCATTAATTAAAAAAGTAAAGGTAAATAAAATATTTTATTAAATACAAACGCGGACTATTGAAATTATTTTGTAACATAATATTTATTTACAGAATAAAAAAAGTTATTCATCCGGTTATGTATGTACGTATGTTTTGTAATATATGTATATGATTCCATTGAGAAGAACCTGACACCTCTGTCAGGAATGGTTGTTAAATGGCAAACAGTTGAATGTATTTTTCACCGATATGGTATAGATGTGACAGAATAAGTCTAATGGGGATTAATAACATCTCTTAAATTAATAGGATGTAAAAGAAAGTTTATATAAGTATGAGTTTATATTTATTTAATTTATTGTAGCACATACAAATATCAATTTGTTCGAGAAACATATGTAAAGTATAATAAAGTATGTAAAATGTATTACACTTATATTCATATAAAATAAACAACCGTTTACTTAAAAGAAAGAAAAAGGTAAAAGGAACAATTTTCAATACTTATTTCAATAAACACAACCTTTTATACTTTTTCCAATAATCTTCGATACTTAAGTTTACAAAGTAAGTAAGCTTTCTTTATACTCGCAACATAATATATTATTTCTTTCTTATTATCTCTTAATAATTGCAACAGAATTCAGTCTTTATCGTAATACTTAATATATCAAAAAATATCTCTTAATAATTGCAATAGAATTCTGGAATTTTGGAAGATACGACTGTCGTGTTGGCTTCCTGGCCATTCTGGTATGATGTCCAGAAATTCCATTCGTGGTCCGACGATAGCCTAAATAAGAATGTAAATATTATAAATATATGTGTGTATTTGTGTAATAAAATTGATATTTAAATCTTAAGGTTGCAAAAATAAATTTTATACATTCTCTATTGAATAAAATATTACGTACTTGTACATTGAGAGAAAAGTATCCTTTGCGATTCCTGTATACTTCTTCAATATTTCCAAATCTGCATTGAGTCAAGCGAATATGAGTACAGTCGATAGCACCATCAACTCCAGGTAACCCAATACCTCCATTTCCAAATCCCAAGTTCCGAAATAAAGTACGGTTATCGTTAATTTGCTCCACAGAAGAAGGCATCTTTATGACACTGTGGATGTTTCTAGCAAGTAATACCGAAACACGAAAAATGATTCTTGAAAGAGTAGGCTGTGATATGCTTATTATATCCGCTAATACTAACTACAAGGAAATAAATAATTTTTAAATATGCAATTATAACTCAGATATAAACATATTTCTCTCTGCCTCTTTCAAATTTTATTACCTGACAACTTGCAGTGGCGTAGAATCTTAGACACACAAGTAATTGCAACACAGGAGCAATAGGAGGACTTCGATTATTTATTTTAGCCATATTTTCTTCTACTTTGGTAGAAGACCATGTATGACAGCTTCTTTTGAAAATCGAAAGCGGCGTTTAAACTCTTTTTCATCATGAAACTGGAAAGGGTTTTGTCCATCTCGTATATAACGTTTCGGAGCACGCACAACAATTTCTTCTATTTCATCTTCACTCTCGACGTCCAAAAAATCGAGAATATTATCCAAATCTCGCAAATCTATATCCTGCACGTTCATACTACAAAAAATTACATTCACAACACATAATTATAAAAAATATAATAATAATTTTACAAATATGTTTGTTCTATTTCGAAGTAAACACTAGTCAGAAAGTTCTTCGAAAAAGCTGTTGTAAAAGCAATATAAATGAATTTATTCTATAAAAATATCAATAAATATCAGTATCAATAAGTGTTAAATCAATGTTATTATGTAATTTTCTTACCTCTTGCGTGCTTAGGTGTGATAGATCAAACTCGTTACAAATTTCTAACCAAGCTACGTCATTATCTTTTAGCGTAATAGAGTCGCTTTTTTTCACTTCTATTATATGCTTATACTTTTTTAATATATCAAAAAATAATGTTTTTTGAAGTGATGTAAAATGTTTTGATTTACTTTTAGATTTTTCCATATTGCTATACGACTTCCAAATTTTAAGGTTAGACACAACTAGAGAGAACAAAACGTATGTTTAAACACTTTATTATTGTGAAACTGCACCTTAAAATTCTTTGATTTCCTTATATTTCTTGTAAACTATATTCTTTTTCGAAGTGAACACTAGTCAGAAGAAAGTTTTTCGAAACAAGTATTGTCTTAAGAGGTCTACGAACCTGACTTGGAATAAGACGCCTTATTTGCCATTTTAGCGAACAGATAAGACCGTCTTAAAGGACTATGAATTGAGAAGTTCTTCAGATTGTGCTTATGGCATATGAGATGCATTTATGAATCATAATGAGTGCGTTCGAAAATGATGTTGGTGTTGGGATTGGGAAATCGTGAAGTTGGCGGTATTAAAAATTGCCAACGCTGCGTTTCGTTTCTCCTGTTGGGAGAATAAAAAATGGTATAAGTGCTGGTAAATGTTATACATCGCAAGAAGAAATTAGCTTGTTGCAGGAGGTATGTATAAGTAGTTAATAAATATGCTAATATTGCCGAATATATTGCCGAACGTCAAATTTATGTATAATTTATATACAAGTTATATATACTTAATTGTAATCATAATTAATTTATATTTAAGCATAAGTATATAATAAATTTACAGACCCACTTTTTGCATTATTACTGTTAAATAAGCAAGTATAAAGAAACGAAAAAAAGAGTGTAATCCAAGAATATCTTACAACACAATCAGTTATGGAAGAATATATTTTACTCGAAAATATTATGTTCGAATCTTCTAGTAGTTCCTCTTCTAGTGACAGCGATGACGATGAAGAATTACAGGATATTTTATTTAATAACAATAATAGAGGTGAAATGAGAACAGTACCAAAAATAAAAAATTATATGGAACATGTTGTTACAAGATATACAAATATTGAATTTAAATCACATTTTAGGTTAGTCATGTCACTTATTTATAATTATATATCGTTATTTAATATAAAATATTTATGTTATCGATAGTATCCTTTGTGAAAAAACTTCTCATATTTTCTTAGAAATTTTGTAAGAATTGGCACTTATAAAAAATTTAGAAAAATTTTGAACTCAGATATTTTCAGAAATAATTGGATAAGAATTTTCAGAATATTTCAGTATCCGTATGTATATGAAAATTTCTGATAAATTGTATATGAAAATTTCTGATAGATTTTCTCATATTTATTCAGATTTCTGCAAATATGTGTTAAGATGTGTAATTTTCCCTGAAAAAATCTGAAAATTTTTATAAAAATTCTGATTAATAACATAAAAAATGTTGAGACATTTTTCCAACAGCGATGTAATATTTATTACAGAATGGAGCGTAATACTTTCCATTTTTTGTTGTATTTAATTGGGCCTAAATTGGCTAATCCTCCATTCATAGGGAGAGAACAAATTGATGCGACAAAACAATTATTAATAGCAATTTATGTTTTGGCAACACCAGACTCTTATCGCTCCATATGTGAAAGATTTGATGTTGCCAGATCAACGTCATGGCTAAGTGTAAAGAGAGTAGTGCGAGCAATATATGGCATTCGTAATCAATTTATCAAATGGCCTACCTACGAAGAAGCTCAAACAACATGGACAAACATACAAATGCTATGTGGATTTCCTAAAGTTTTGGGTATTATTGATGGGACACACATAAACATTGCCCGGCCAAAAGAAGATGCTAACAGTTATGTAAACCGAAAAGGCAGATTCTCTGTGCAGTTACAAGTAATTAAGGAATAAAAATTTTTGTTATTATCTTAATGTAAGAGATAGTAAATACTACAAACTCTAATGTTAAGTAAACAATATATAGAAAAATAGAGAACTGTTTGTTAAAAATAACTATATTTTCTTTCTAGGTTGTCTGTAAAGATGATTTGTCTTTTATTCATGTATTTGCTGGAATGCCAGGATGTGTCCATGACATGCGAGTATTTCTTTATTCCGGAGTGCAAAAATATTGCACTCCAGAATATTTCCCTGAAGACAGTCACTTATTAGGTGATGCAGCATATAGTATACAAAAAAATGTCATGGTACCATTCTATGATAATGGTCATTTAACCAGAGAACAGAGAAAATTTAATAAATGCTTGTCTTCTGCTCGTATAACTGTAGAAAGAGCAATTGGATTATTAAAAGGACGATGGCGTTATTTATTGGAAAAGTTACCTATGACAAGAACAGATTTAGTTCCATATTATATAGTTAGTTGTTGTGTATTACACAACATTTGTTTATTAAGAAATGATGCCATCGAAATAATGCCTATTGTTGTGCCTGGCATTCTGTACGCAATGGAACCGTTAGCTGTCAGTGATGAATTGAGAGAGGAAGGAAATGTAAAAAGAATCAGATTAATGGAAATAATTACAAATGATAATCTGCAAAGGAGGAATTAATTAGTTTTGTACACCTGAATAAATGTTTACAGTATCTAATGTTTAATAATGTTTACAGTATTTATTAAATAACATAGAAATAAAACATGTAAAACAATACTTTTTAATATTTATAATAGTTTTTATTATATTTATAAAAAAAGTTACAAAAATACAAAGTTTGAACATTTAATAAATGCAATATAGTATTCTAATGAAGAAGAAACATCTTATAAATAAAAAATGAATTATTACATTTTAATCTATAATAAAAAAAAAAAATTATTTTGCTTAATTACCTGTAACATATTTTTTAGTTATAATAATGATAAAAAGAACAATCAACTCATTAACTTAGAGCTAATTAATTAATATATAATCCATTATTTTATAGTATTAATAATTGTGAATTAATAATATCATAATCTAACAAAAAGTAATACTTTTATAACCTGTTCAAATATTTTAAAGTTAAGAATTAACATCTTAATGAAATATATTTGTAATACTTAATATTTATTTAATGTAGTTTTGCAGAAACTCATACTTAATTTGTACTTTTAGTGTATCACTTTTATTAAATATGTATTTTACTTTCTCATTTGGAAAACTTCTTTCAATTCTCGTAATATTTGTAACTTTTCTGTTCTATAATTATTATTATCACTCAATACTTCTATTTCTAATTCTATTATGAAGCATCTAAGTAATGATAACTAAACTAAAAGATTTTTATAATGTTGAATATTAATTTTGTTACAAATTACTACCTCTAAATATATCCAGTCTTTTCGGTCATTTCCACTTTGAGCGTTATGGTCGATAATCTGACGATACCGTCTTTTTAGAGTATCCATTCTATTATAACACTGAGTGACTGAAAAATTATATTTTTTTTCATGTTTCATGCGTTGAGAAATATGCATCCACATTTTTTTATGAGGAAATTTCCCCAGCATATACGAATTTTCTTTGTACAACGATATCAGATAAAGCGTAGCTTCATGTGTCCATTTTTCCGCGTTTGATTCTAAAGAGAAAAAAGCAAATATTTAATAAATCTGGCTTATTTTCTGTAATTGTGGTTTAAACACACCTATACTTGGCACGACTGCCATATCTTGATTATTGTCCTCAATATCTGAGACATTGTTATATTGAACTACAGGACTTGTATTCGAACAACTGGACCAACTATTATCAGTTCTCATCGAAGGCATTGATAAGGCAGTACTTGTTCTCGAATAACTGGACCCACTATTATCAGTTCTCATCGAAGGCATTGATAAGGCAGTACTTGTTCTCGAATAACTGGGCCCACTATTATCAGTTCTCATCGAAGGCATTAATAAGGCAGTACTTGTTCTCGAATAACTGGGCCCACTATTATCAGTTCTCATCGAAGGCATTAATAAGGCAGTACTTGTTCTCGAATAACTGGGCCCACTATTATCAGTTCTTATCGAAGGGATTAATAAGGCAGTACTTGTCCTCGAACAACTGGGCCCACTATTATTAAATCTTAGCGAACGCGTTGATAAATCAGCATCACGTGCAAGATATTTGCTGTTTAAAAGAAATACTGTTGTTTTCTGGGACAATTGTTGATCATTATTGCTGGATTGCACAGATTTTTCCATTTTTGCACTCCTCGTTTAATAGTAATCATACAAAAAGAGAGTCTCTGTAAATACATTTATATATTAAAATAGATTTTTGTACTATTGTACTCAATTATGATTACAATTAAGTATATAACATGTGTATAAATTATACATAAATTTGACGTTCAGCAATGTATTCGGCAATATGAGCATATTTAATAACTACTTAATTTACATACCTCCTACAGCAAACTAATTTTTTCTTGCGATATATAACATTTACCAGAACTTAACACCTTTGTTTTGTTATTTTCGTTTCCAACGAGAAAAACGAAACGCAGCGTTGGCAATTTTTAATACAGCCAACTTCACGATTTCCCAATCCCAACACCAACATCATTTTCGAACGCACTCAATAAGATATTCCGTAATAAGACATTCTTGCTGAAGTTTACGCTCAAGCAGTTACTAAAATACGATCTTATTGCCTGTCTATGAATCGAAACGCCATCTTAAGACCATTCTTAAGCAATTCTTATTTTTAAGCAGCGACTATGAATACCGGCCATAGTATCTACGTATATATTTCTTTGTTACAGTTTGGCCAAGAAGTAATGCGTGGGAAATCAGGAGACAAGAAGAGCGGTTTCAACATTTTTTGTTTAAATTGGCAAATCCGTACCGATACTGGAGACCGTATAGAGGACGAAGACGAGGACGAGGACGAGGCCGAGGCCGAGGCCAAGGACAAGGACAAGGACAAGGACAAGGACAAGGACAAGGACAAGGACAAGGACAAGGACAAGGACAAGGACAAGGACAAGGACAAGGGCACCAATAAAGTTATTGGTTGATAAATCAATAACTTAAATTGGCAATGAGAGTCAGACGCGGTAATTAGTGCGTGTTTAATCAAAAATGATTTATTTAGGGATACAAAATCCAATATTCCGTACGTTTCGGCACCAACATCGGGCCATCTTCAGCAGATATACAAAAAATTAAATTCTCGATTTCTCCATCATACCCAGCGTGTCGCGAGATTGCAAAGTCAAGAACCTAATACCGAGGTATGAGTAACCAAATGATCGACATCAAATAGTACGGAGAACGAGATCGCAGTAACAAACACATATTTTCATCTATGTATCGATAGTCGTCAGCGCAAAATCACGAAATTATTTAAAAAACAATGCTTTAAGAGCTACATGGTA
>JASTWR010000509.1:0-123784 GCA_030770355.1 Harpagoxenus sublaevis | reverse complement strand
TATCTTGGTGGCACGCTCGGAGAAAATTCATGTATCGTATGAACGCGTTTACCGTGCTGTACGCGCCCCCGGTCACGTTACCTCTATGCGGATATGTTTATGTTGATAATATTAATCGGTAGATCGATTGGTGCCATTTTCCCCGGCTGCAATATACGCTCGACGAGAATACCAGCAGCGATCTAATGTTGTTGGGTTTGCTAAAGTTTACTCTGAAAGCGCAATTGATCTCGTTTTCATCGTGTTTGTGATTAGTACGGAGCACTATCGGGTATTTTACAACCTCGTCCTCGCTGTCGCCGTGTTCGCGCGAACGGTCTCCTCTCGCGCGACATCCGCGACTGATGTACGATCATCGCGATTGCTGGAACGAACTACGTGTCGCGGGCGTTTCCATGAAATTGCACGTTTCAAAAACTCATTTAAAGCTCGTATCTCGTACGATCCCTCGGGAATCGTAATTTCCGTGTCATCCTCGTCAAAAATAGAATTTATTATTCGAGGAATTCACGTTGGTATCGTGTGATAAGTCTCCAAAAACTGTTAGACCGAGCTCGTAGTCACCATCGCTTAAATCTATGAAAGGAAAGTAGTGCACCGCGAGGATGCTGCTCTTCCGGTCAGCGTGAACGTCATAGACATGTCGGGAAAAGCGTTTAACGAACATTGAGTCTCTACAGGCACCGTCAGGCTTTAAATTTACGCAGATTGTCGTCGATCGTCTGAAGAAACCGCAGGCACAAACTGTCCGCAGATGCTCTGCTCATAAGTTTGAACGGTGTGCGATTGTACTCTATCTTTGTCACGCTGGGTCCGAAATATCGCACCAATTCGTTTGGGGTTGAAGATTACCGAAACTGTCGAAATACATCACACGGTTTCCCCTCTTTGCGTACGCCACCCAATAAGTACCTGGACCCCCTGTATTGTCCAAATTTACAATCCGCTCTCGTTTCGACGTATGCCACCGATCGGTAACGAGTCACGCATAAAAACACCTTTAAAATACGGAATGCGCATACGCTTTGCCAGTTGTTGCAGTTGTACGTTGGTAGTTGCACCCGTGGGCATATTAACGCCTCTTTGACGTTTTTTTTTCTTTCTTCTTTTTCGATGTTACTCCCCGCCCGCGTTTGTACGGAGCGAGATGAAGTCCGCGACCGTCCATGGCGCGATTGTGACGTTGCATCTTTCTAGCTGACGCCTCGCAACTTTGTTATCGTTCACGGCTATTGCGACTCCCGCCGCCCCGCCTGCCAGAGAACCGAGAACTCCCAGCAACGGTAGAATCGGTAATGCACCACCTCGTTTCGCTGCTGCGAGTATCCGTTTTTTCGATGCTTTCTTCTTCTTCTTCACCGTTTTCAAACCCATTCCTAACTTCCGCTTGACATTCACGGTCGCCCAGACGGCTTGTAGCGACAACTCTTTCTCCGAGAGCTGAATCTTTTGCGATAACACGTTCTAGCGCTCTCTTGGCGAGTATCTTGTCCACCGCGTGTCTGTCGATGAGATCGTTGCTACGCGAATACGCTATGTCGTGTTCGCGACACGCGCGTCTAATGGATTAATATCTTGATCATCTCTGGCTAATCGTTTTTCCAGCCGAGTGCCCGGACCGCAAAACTGATAGCCTGGAACATTCAATTCGATCGGAAGTGCGCTTATCGCGCGGTTTAAACAGGCTCTCTGCCTATTTTTGTAGGCATTCGTAGCAATTCTTTATCAATGGTGCGGGACCGTCAATGTGCGTTCGCTGCCACGGTTGATTGTAATGTTCGTAACAACGACGATTAGGTCTGAACCTCCAAATGCGCCTTTATATGTTCCGGAAGTTTGTTCCACACGTGGTGAACGTGATCGCCGCACATTCGTAACAGAACAGCTTTCGGCACAAATTGCAGCTGATCGGCGCTCAAATCGCAAATATCGGAAGGTTTTGATAGCAGGACGAACATCTTTGCTACTGAGCGACTCGCGGTTCCGCGTACCTATAAATAGGCGTTTGATTCAGCCCTCCAGTCGGCAGTGTGACAAAATGAAATTCGTGCAACAGCCGTTGGCGATACGCGTGACGAATTACGACGACAGATCACGGTCGATGGGGGACAACGCGGAGAAGCGTCAGGAACGGTTCGATGCTACCGACTACTATACGCGCGATTATTTGCGGCCCCTTGAATTGCGGTAAAACCAACGTTCTGATAAGCTTGTTGAAAAGTCCGCACGGTGTTCGTTTTTGAGAACGTGTACGTGTACTCGAAGTCGCTACAGCAGCCGAAATATCGATATCTAGAAAATTTATTGACGTCGATCGACGGAATCGGTTATTTCACGTTCTCCAACAACAGTGACGTCATTCCGCCGAGCGATGCGTGTCCAAACTCGATCTTCATCTTCGACGACGTGGCATGCGACAAGCAAAACGCGGTGAAAGAGTACTTTTCAATGGGCCGGCACTCGAGCGTCGACTGCTTTTATCTCTGTCAGACCTACGCGAGAATACCTAAACATCTGATACGCGACAACGCGAACCTGCTGATCCTGTTCAAACAGGATGGCACCAATCTAAAACACGTGTACAACGATCACGTGAATACCGACATATCGTACGATGAATTTTGTGCGTTGTGTCGCGAATGTTGGCAGCGCGAGTACGGATTCGTAGTAATAGACAAGGACAGCTCGCTTAACAATGGTCGATACAGAAAAGGATTTAACGTGTTCGCGATAACCGCAAAAGCAGTCAGTCGTTGTCGGTACCTCGTTGAGGTGAAACATTGTAAAGAGATCAAAACCTTGCTTTTTTCCGCGATGGCCACGATCGACAGGAGCGCGGATATTCGAGAGCGCGAGAAGATTGCGAGGAAGATTGCAAAAACGAGCAAATCGATTCGCAAGAAACTTCGCGCGTTGAAGACCGGTAAGATCGAGAAGGACATTGAGTTGGACACGCACTTTAAGCCTCTCATCGGGCCACTGCAAAAGATCGCCGACAACTCGAGCTTGATCGCGGTAAAGAAAGAGGAGCCGGAGAGCGACGCCGAGATCGACACGTTACCCCAGTCAGCAGCGCGAGGAAGAGGAGGATGCGACGTCGAGAAAGGGGAAACGACCAAACTCCTGGTTGGATCTCTCACCAACACCGCGTAAATCTGATCAATCGAAAGCTCTACTGGATGTACCAGCGGCATCCTCTCCACCGATAACCTCTACATCGTCCGCGACAGTGAGAAACCGTGCAGCCTACAATGCCCAAATCACTCACAAACGAGGCTGTTTTCGAAAGCGCGGGCGAGTCTCTCGCGACGTCCATTCAAAAAAAGTTACAAACGTCGGAGGGTCGACAAGAGTTTCTAGAAACGTTGCGAAACACCTTTGGTCCTCTGGGCCAAGAGTACATCGGGGCTTTTCTGAGCGGCGGTTCAAAGAGCGGTATAGATCATTCCATGTACGGCGTTTATTTCGACAAGGATGTAATGATGCTCGGTAATAAACGTTTCAACGTGGAGAAAAATGATGTCATAATTATCGATGGCATACGATACGGCGGCACACCCGGTATTTACGAGTTGATCTTTAAGAAAATACCTGATGAAGACATCTACACGGAGGAAGACATGCAAAAGTACAAGAGCATACTGTTGGCGACGAGCCTTCATAAATTTAAGTACAATCCTCTCGGGCGAATACAGGGCAACATAAGACACAAGTACAAACATATAATTAAGAAGTTGATACCGACCGAATCCCAGAATAAAAAATCTGGAAAGGGATTATTCGCACCTCGCTCGATGACGCTTACCGCCAATAAAATTGACTACGTGCACTGGGACGACCCCAACGAGCTGGTGGATCGTCTACGATTGCTCGACGCCTCGCGCCAAGCTGGTCACAATGCCCACGACAACAAGATCCAGTCGATCATCGAGGAACTTCGCGAAGCCGGTCTTATTATAAATTGAATCGCGCGGCAGCGAGTTGTCCAATCGACGTCGAAATGCCGATCAACAAATTTGGGGTATTCGAGCAGAGCAGAGACGCGCCGTACGCCATTTCGTATTATCAGTGAAGCGGATTAGTGAGAAATTTCGTGCGCAATAACGCTCTGTGTCGCACCGCTATGGACTTTGACGCAAAGTCACGCAAGATTCGTTGTGTAGCGCAACCGGAGGATGATACCGATGTCGTCAACAAACTTTACGTGGATCAATGCGTTAAAACGTTGAGCAATCGTCAGAAAGAGTCAGACGAGAGTCTGACTGCGTTCGAGAAGGACGTGCAAGCGTTACGGACTGCGATAAACGAGCTTCGGCATTCGATTACCGCTGAGTCAGAAACGACAACGAAACAACAATAGACAAACGGACCAATATCGGCTACGAACGATTAACGGACGGCAACGAACGGCAAAAAACGGTTCAGGATCGGCTATCGGAGGGCTGTCGAGCGACTAAAGAACAGCTTTCAACAGCTATCAAGCGGCTAACAAACGGCTCAGGAACAGCTATGAAAAGCTAACAAACAGCTATAAACGGTCAGCGGACGACAAAGAACGGCTATTGAAGGACAATAAACAGAAATAAACGGCTATCAAACCACTATCAAACCACTATCGAACCACTATCAAACTACCATCAAACCATTATCGGACCACCATCAAGCTACTATCAAACCACCGTCGAACTACTATCGAACCACTATCAACCCACCATCAAACCACCATCGAACCACTATCAACCCACCATCGAACCACTATTGAACTACCATCGAACCACTATCAACCCACCATCGAACCACCATCAAACCACTATCAACCCACTATCAACCCACCATCGAACGACTAACAAACGGCTATAAACGGCCAGCGGACGACAAAGAACGGCTATTAAACCACTATAATAAGAAATGAACGGCTACTGAATAGTTAAAAGCATAAATTATAATATAATTTCTTTGCATATATTATTACGCGTCGACCAGTCGCATCGTTAAAAACATGACGTCGTTCAAATCCGATGGACGTAAAAATATCAAAAAGCAACGACTTGTCGAGGAACTGCACGCACCGGCGAGAAGAAATTTTCCACGAAGACGCGTCATAGTGCGAGGGTACGACGACCTGTGGCAGGCTGACATCGTCGAAATGCGTCCATACGTTTCAACAAAAGCAATCACTATATACTTACCGTGCTGAGGAAGTACGCGTGGGCCGTGCCACTCAAGAGTAAAGGCGGAAGCGAGACAGCCGACGCTATCGCTAAGATAATTCGAGACAGCGAGAGGTGTCCGAAAAACTTGCAAACCGATATGGGGAAAGAATTTTACAACGCCGACGTGCAACGTCTTCTGAGGAAACACGACGTCAATCATTATTCCACATATTCGGTGATGAAGGCATCGGTCGTCGAGCGATTCAATCGCACGTTGAAGAACGACATGTGGAAGATGTTTACGCTCAACGGAAATTACAAGTGGGTCGACATGCTGCCGCGTCTCGTCGCGGATTACAACGCGCGCAAGCACTGAACGATCGGTATACAACCCGTTGACGTTACCCCCACGATCGCTGAAAGACTCATGACCACGGTGTACAGCGCGATAAAGATCGCGGGTCCGGCAAAGTTCAAAGCAGGTGACCCGGTACGCGTTAGCAAATACAAGACGATTTTTGAAAAGGGTTACACACCGAATTGGACCACCGAGGTGTTCAAGATCGTTAACGTGCAGCGTACTAATCCCGTAACCTATCTACTCGAGGACTATCGTGGAAAATCTATCGCTGGAGCACGAGTTGCATCGTGCGACTTACCCGGACGTGTATCTCGTGGAAAAAGTACTTCGCAGAAGGGGTAACGAGGTTTACGTGAAATGGCTGGGATTCGATGAATCGCACAACTCTTGGATACACAAGGACAATGTGGTTTAATTCATAGAGACTGCATTTATTTTTTACTATAAAAATATCAAATATAAAAAATATGTATAAAATATGAAATACATATGAAGTATATGAAATATGAAATACATATGAAATATTTTTATTAATATCCTTTCCAATATACAGGGTGTCCCATTTTAACTTAGACAGCTGAATAACATGAAAAATTGCAATGTAATCAAAAAATGTCTTAGACAAAAGTCGTATGGTTTCAAGGGGGACATAAGATGGTGGCAATGATTTGACCTTGGATGGTCGTTTGAAGCTCACGTGAACGTTACCTCCAATTTCTTACATGCAACCCCCTATATTGTAGAATATCGTTTGAAAGGGCATAAAATAAGAAAATTTTTGGCGCTAACCAGAGGTTAATACGTTGACCCGTTCGGGAGTTATTTAAGGTCAAAAATTGACTTTTTCCAACTTTGACCTTAAATAACTCCCGAACGGATTAACGTATCGACCTCTGGTTTGCGCAAAAATTTTTCTTATTTTATGCCCTTTCAAACGGTATACTGCAATATGGAAGTTTTACTTAAAATTTTTTAGTGTCCCAGGGGGCTCTAACTCAAAAATTTGAAATGGAACTCCCCATATTGTAGTTTACCGTTTGAAAGGGCATAAAGTAAGAAAAATTTTGGCGCAAACCAGAGGTCGATACGTTAATCCGTTCGGGAGTTATTTAAGGTCAAAGTTGGAAAAAGTCAATTTTTGACCTTAAATAACCCCTGAACGGGTCAACGTATTAACCTTTGGTTAGCGCCAAAAATTTTCTTATTTTATGCCCTTTCAAACAATATACTACAATATAGGGGGTTGCATGTAAGAAATTGGAGGTAACGTTCACGTGAGCTTCAAACGACCATCCAAGGTCAAATCATTGCCACCATCTTATGTCCCCCTGGAAACCATACGACTTTTGTCTAAAACATTTTTTGATTACATTGCAATTTTTCATGTTATTCAGCTGTCTAAGTTAAAATGGGACACCCTGTATAATACGTTACATTACATACATTACATACATTGCATACATCGCATACATTGCATACATTGCACACATTATACTACGTTACGTTACGTTATGTTACGTTATACTACATTGTCTACATTATACTACATGAAGTATTTGAAATATGAAATACATATAAAATATTTTTATTAATATCCTTTCCAATATATATAACACGTTACATTACATACATTGCATACATTATACTACATTACACTACGTTATGTTATCTTATAATGGTATACGGTAATGTCCCCACGGTAACGTATCGGTCGAATCGGGTATAATGTATCGCTTATCGTCGTACGGACTTAGAGCAATCTTTTTCTCGCACCATGTATATACCTGATGCAATTTTGATCTTATACATGACTGCTGTCGCGTCATTTCAATCTCATCATTCAGACACCGCGTGTAATCGTCGAACGTTATAGTACGCGCTACGACGTTACTTTTGACACCTTTTGCTTTTTTAGTTTCTTTTTTGCCATCGACTCGCAAGGCATACATCTTTGCCCTAAGGCCGACGAATTCCGTCATGATCGTGCCGTTGTTTTCATTTTTCATCAAGCCCGGCACCTTTTTGTTCGCAAGCGGGATACCGTACGCGTTGTCCGCGGCATAATCGCTCGTGTCGAATCTGTCAATGTCACGTTTCATGGTCTCGTACACGTCGTCGCACTCGACGTGGTATATTAGACTGTCCGTGTCGGTGTACATAACTTTAAACTTGTCGCGATACAGGGGAGACATGTACTCGTGATGAAATTCGTACAAACAGACCTTCGATAAGTCAAGTATACACATGCCGACGTAGATCGATTTGTCGAATTTTACTTCTAGTTTGCGCAGTTCAACGGCTACTAAATTTTCCGAAAAGATGCGTCGACTGTGAAAGTTTGGTTTCGCGATCATTGCCTCCGCGCCGTATCGTCCGTCCCACTTTGTCAACAATTTTACATCGACGTGATTGCGCACGTTCTCCATGGTTTTGCCGAATACCGCGTTGTTCATTAACTTGTATAAATTTTTCTCGAAATTGTTTTTTGCTTGCGTTCTAAACTGGGTGTTTAATTCAATGTAATCGCGGAGCCATGGAGATTGCGCGAACTGCAATACGCGATGTATCTTTGTGACACGAAGACCGTGATGAATACATTGCAGCAGGTTGCGATAATGTATGACGTAACGCTTCTTATCGTAGAGAGTCGCAAGAAGTTTTTCCTGCCGCTTGCCAAGCGGTTTGTCGCGCGTCGGACAGAACGGTAGGTCAACGTGCGCGTCGTGTTTACTTTGCGGGTACTTGAGATCGACCTCGAGAGTGTAGCCTGTCGGGGAATCCAGCGCGACATTCGTAACATTAAAAATCGGCGTAAAGCAGTGGTTGACACATTGCCCAATCATATAAGTTGTTTACATCGAAATACATCAAGTACGACGATGGTTTCGATGGATCGTACGACTGCATGTACTTGTTATTGGCTCGCGCGTATCTGCCGGAACATTGACTCAAACCACCGCGAATACCGCGTTCGATGAATATGACCATGTCAATGTCGGTGAGCAGTTCGAAATTTATACGCGTATGTTTTAGCATAACGTCCCACGTATACCCGGGAAGAGTATAGTAATACGCGGGGTCAAGTCCATAACTCGCGACACAGCTATCGCAAAAGTTTTCAAAGATGTCGGTCAATAACAAGACATCAGTTTTTAAATACAGATCACTGTATTCGCCTAAGGTTCGAACGGAGAACCGCTGCCAAACGTTCGCAGCGTGAGCGTAATCGCTCTCGGATACAGTGTCACCGGTCAAGGAACTGTAAAACGAGTCGCGCGGTGGTAAACACGAATCCTCCAACTTTTCGACGCAGTCAATGTATTCATACGGAAATACGCCCTTTCTCGTCAAAAGATCAAAATCCTCGGTTGATAATTGTGAAAATTCTGAATGTACAATTTTTAACTTATCTCTGCACAGAAAAGATGCTAATTTATCGAAACTGCTACACAGAAATTTGTATGAATCGATGAAACGTAACTTTATGTCACGTCGCGAATCTGATCTTTTGGCGGTATCTTTTACATGTTTTGTGAATGAAATATATTTTTCTTTTGTTATCGGTAGTACGTCGACCGAACCTTCGAACGCGGTAGCTATTTCTTTTATGATAAAATGCGCGTCGTATCCGGATAAATTGTGAAAAATTATGGGAATGTAATGGGAATCTTTATAATTTAAATTACAATTTGAATGCGCGGGACCTCTGTAACGACCGGTCAAATGGCAATGATCGCGTACTCGTACGTCGTCCGGCGCGAAAGGTTTTTCGCAAATGTGACACTGCGTTGCGCTTCGAAACTTTTCCCACTGTTCGTTCAAGAGAGTTACCATGGGGATATTTGCGGATAGGATACTTTTTACGCGATGCGCTAATTTCTTGAGTTTGTCGGCGAACCACGCGATGCAATCCTTATCGCGACGAAACCGATACATAGATAATGAGTCGTCGTACGAGCACCGCACGTAGTATCCGACGCTAAATACCTGATGATGTTGATAGGCGTACGTGGATGCTTGCGGATCCGCATCCGTTTTCTCCAGGGTGCATTCAAGGTCGGCGTATACCACGAACGGAACCCGTTCCTTCCTGTTGTAATTCTTGAAACTCAGCCACTTGTCACCCTCGCTCGGTAACCTGATCGCGCAGTCGTTCATCTGTCGACAGTCAATGGTGTGGGCTTCCAATTTCTCGCTCATGTGGAAATAGTGCAAACATCTGTAAATAATAAATTTTTTAAATATATCTGTGGCGGTCTGCCGACCGCACAAATAAACAATAACGCCTGCGGAACAACAATCCGCCGAACATGCTTTCCCGAGAGCGCACAACCGTGCCAACAAAAATATAAAAGCACGGACTCCAGGGGATGCTATAGCCAGTCGTATATCTCTACCTGAGATAACGTTCTGTGCATATGCTAGTGGAGTCGCCGTCACGACACATAGCGTCGTGACCGGCATTTTTGGCCATCCATGAGACACACATCGACAACGCGGAAGACCATGGACAGGGTTAACTACGGACACATAGAAAAATTATAGGGACCTTCTATCTTGGAGGAACTCACGGAAGCTAGTGATCCTACACTTATCCACTCCCATCCATCTATATTGATATACCCTATAATATCTTTTATATAAAAATTATTGTACAATTTCATTTTATTTTTTAAATGTATACTCACCGATCGCAAAAGTATTTCCTGTGTTCTTTCTTACTGATTTGCGAGCTCACGAGGCGGGATAGGTTTTTGATCCACGCGAAATGTTCCACCTTGTCGTCTCGCTGATCTGGCAGGTACAGTAAATTGACGTGTTTATTCTTCTTACTGTCGGTGAGTCGTATCGGTAAGATTACAAGTTTCTCTTTCTTCTCGATAGCATATACATTGATCGACATGTCGTTGAGTCGTTCAAATGTACTAATTTTTTTCAGAAACATGGGAAACTCAATGTCTTTAAGATTTAGCATCGATATATAATGGGGATACGAGGATGGATGATTTGCATTTGTTTTGGCTGGATGCAGAGCAGCCACCACCGACCACGCGAAACATGCATTGTTCCTTGATCGCACGTTGATCACCGCTCTTTTCAATTTAATTTCTTTTGGTATTTCCACAAAACATCCTGCGTGCAATGGATTATATTTGTTCACGTTAACCATTAAATTAAGTATACGCGACAACGCCCACCCGCTATCGCGTTCCTGAAATTCCTTCAGAGTTACTAAGGTAAGCTCGATAACGCGCATGTCGTACTACTCTCGCAGATCGGACGTACGAAGGAGTTCATAGTTTTTTGTAGCAATACTTTTATTCGCGCATTTGTCACCTGCCACAAATTCACCGTTAAACACAGTGTTTATCTTTACATTGTCATATCTTTGCATGACGTTCCGCACACGATCGAGTACAATGTCTCTCGCATCTTCAAGAAATTGACGAGGTTCGATGTGCTCGGAATTAATCACCGCACCGGTAAGTATACGACTTTCGAACGCGGTCTCGATCTCTCGCCAAACGAGTCTTTCCGCGTTATTGCCGCCACTACTGGTGCTCGCGTAATCACCACCGCTGTGTATGAAACGTCTCTGTAATCGAATCTTTGAAAACTCGAGTTGCGCGATTATTTGCAGCAAAGATGTTCTCTTTCCAGGCGTGAGCCGCGGACGCTTGGCGCGACTGTGTTCTTCGAGCTGTCCAACGACTTCCTCGCATCGCTGTGTCCACGCGAAATATTCGCCTAAGGTAACGACTCGGTGCGACAACTCCAACAGGTCGCGTTCAATTTGCTCAAGGTCATCCATATTTTGAGGTTTTTTACACACTATTTTTTAAAGCACGTTGCAAATTTCTACGGAGCATTTGCACGTGACTCTATTACACGATAAACAAAATCGTTGGCACCCTTGAACGTGATAGTGCATACCCATAAAATGATTAAGAATGAAGTCGGGGGCATCTTTGTAAGTAAGTCGCCAAAGAGCATCATCAATAGCATCGATATCGTCACAATCATCAATTGCGTTATCATCAAAAGCGTTTTCAAGCATAATCGCTGGATAATTCCAATTGCATCTATAAACCGAAGACTCCAAGTTGTTTATTACCGCCAATTCGACGTACTTCCCAATACTTGTACAAATCTGAATGTACAGAGTCTCAAAGTCATACCTCTCGATCTTTTTAATAATTTCCATCGCGCAACGGTTATAGTACGCTTCTTCGCGCACCTCAAACCTGACTCCTAAATAATATGAAATAGAACGACCTCTCATACAACTTCTAAACGTTTTTCTTAACTTGTTAATGTTTTCTTCTTCCTCTTTTTCCTCTTCTTCCTCTGTCGTACGATCCCATAAGTGTCTGTACGCTTTACGTCTCAGGTGATAAGGCCAGTCATATGGAGTGCACGTGTTGATAACAACTCCTTGTCTGACTACACGTTCACTGGTTCCGCGTATACCGAGTTCACGATCGCGAAGAAACTGCACAGGTGATATTCGTTGCACACACGTTTCTCCTCGCGGATCTTTATTGTCCTTCAAAGCATCGACGATATCTTGTCTACAAGGATGAGCATACTTGACAGAATTATTAAAGTATTCGTAAGAGTGGATTCTTTCCATGGTACTCGCGTACACTTTATATTGTTCGATTCATGGCAATGTTTTTTTCAATGTACACAAATTGGACACATATTGCATGGAAAGATTAGATATACCAGAAGTCTGCAATTGGAGCAAGACCGGCCTTCTATCGCGTCGTACAGCTCGATTACATATCTGCGTACGGCGCCCATACATATATTCTGTATATCAGGCGCTATGTTAATCATGCATGACATACATGCACGATAATCATTGCCCAAAGTGTAATAGAAAAATATTGCGCAACACTTTATGCGTCCACTTAGCGCAAGAATCTCGTCGCGATATACGATTTTTCCAGTGGTTTCAACAAGATCATTTCCTTGATGATCGCTGATATAATCACTGTCATCTGACAACGCGCGATCGTCGTCGGATGACTCGTCTAAAATTTGTTCAAAATTATTGTCTATTTTCATATCGTCTATTTCAATATTGAACACTTACACATTTCACAAAAGTATGAATTAAATAACTGTTACACGTTTTTCGACCGATATACTTTTTTCGACCAATGCGCTGGCTTTCAAATCACAGACTGTGGTTTTGACGCTCTACGTTCTTCGTTATATATTTTTTTCTTCTATAGCTTTTTCTCTCGTTTCTGGAGTATTGTGTATCGTTTCTTTTTCTATTTAGTGCATAGTGTCATCAGATGTTTAGTATACCTACATCGCAGAGAAGTGGCCTCTTAGACGCAAAATTTTAACCGAATGGGGTCACGAAATGTCTATGTCGAATGGTGACACACTTGCCGATAAAACGTCCTTTTCTAGAAAAATGAAGAGGACATCGACGCCGCGATAATTGATCGTAAATTATAGCAGCCTATCACCGGCGCTCGCGCTATTTGTTTGTAGTTGCAAAGGGATGGCCCGACAAATGGCTCTTTCGAGCAAAAATCATGCGACGGGTATCTGTCGCACCAAAACCCTTGAGTTGAAGAGGAGAGGGGCACTCAAAAATTCCCGCCGTACAGACTGCATGTGCAGACCGCACGTGCATACTTGAAAGAAACATAATCTATGATAATTATCTCTTCCTAGAAAAGTGAAGAGGACATTGGCGGCACGATAATTGACCATAAATTAATCAACGATCGCTTATGCAGGGCAAGACGCTGCGTTTATAAACATACCCCCCGACGAGCGCGCGCCTAAGGCCCCACCCCCTTCCTCCCCGGACCCACGCTGTAGGCCGCCACCCTCTCCACACCCCGCGGCCCCCCGCGCCATAAGTGTACACGCCCCCTCCCTTGCCCCGCGGACCCCCGCGCCCTAAGTGCACACTCCCCTCTCTTGCCCCGCGGACCTCCGCGCCCACCAAGCATGGAGTACCCCGCACCGCCGAAACCCCTCGTCCCTCTCCCCCCTCGTCTACAAGTTATTTCGAACCGGCCTCCTACCCCTACTCATACACTGGTTTCCAACAGCTAATAGTTTTTGTGAATAAGCCGACACCATGAGCATACAGTTTTTCTATTTTTTAGGAAAACGATTGACCACCAAACGTTTTAATGACGATATTCGTGACCACCAAACGATTTCGCGTCGAATGAGCCCTATCAAAGTCAATTTGATTGATAAATATGATTTATCCAGCTAATTTTACGGAGTCATACGACCAATGCCGTGGGCATGCGGTTTTTTCTATTTTTTAGGAAAACAATTGACCACCAAACGTTTCAATGACGATATTCGTGACCACCAAACAATTCCGCGTCGAATGAGCTGTAATAAAGTTAAACTGGTTGAAAAATAAAAATTGTCCGGCTAGCCACATCCAAAATTTTATTTTTATTTTACAGGAAAACGACTAACCACCAAACGATCTGACTAGACCACCAAAGACCACCAAACGATCACCATTCGATGCAAATTAAAGAAAGTTCGATACGTTGAAGTTGTCCGGCCAACTTCACAGAGGTCTCATGTCTGTATACGAGGGATTAGTGCATAAGTGTATGTATGATTACTGTGTTAGTGTCCAGCAATGTAGTGATGTGTCTATGTACACTGTGATTCGTTCCGCCATTTTGAGGGGCCTGTGATCTTGACCAATAAATATAGGTCTATGGTTTGGCCAGACTCTGTATTCTAGGGACACTAGGTAGGTACAAATATTAGATCTGTAATATTGGTTTAAATGGGAAATTGACGTATTTCAAGATGAATTTAACCGAAGATGACGTAAAAACCAATTGATCGTTGCATTGCATAAACAAATAAGGATTCTATAAAAATTGAGCACAAAATTCTTTATGTCATGTGTACATAACCTACCTTTGAAACTGTTGCTGGAACAGGGTCAGTACGGGGATTCTCTAACTTTTTAACGACAATTTTCGGATCACTAACGCGACATTAGCTGGTTTCAACCAATTACGACTCAGCGTTGAAAAGAATATTCTCTAAACAATAGCGAAAATTGTCGTTAAAAAGATAGAGAATCCCCGTACAGGATTCTCGGCAGTTGGTCCTTTGTCTCCAATAAATTTCTTTGAACAGATATAGAAGTATTTATGTTTATATTTTCCGGGCCAAAATTCTCTTTTCTGCAGGCGTGGATCCATTTCAGACACTTTCATGTCAACGTTCGGTTTCATGAACAACACGAAAAACACTCCGTCTTGGGAATACCGACTATCCGATGTACAATTGGCGAATGCGCAATACTTCGTGGGCATTGTTAACCCTTCTTTATACTTTCAACTATACTTTCAACTATATTATTTTCACTCAAAGGCCTAAAAAATAATATAAATTTGACCCAGTACGTTAGTGTTACTATGAGGAGTACTGATTGTTTGTACCTACCACTAGTGCTGTAAGTGGTGAGCGACGGAGGTAAATCGACGAAAATGGTTAATCCGAGCGAAGACGATGAAGAAGCTGCGAGTCATAGCGACTCGATAAGATACGAATATTTGGACGAAGATTCGGATGATCAACGACAAGAAAACTAAGATGTCATTAGTAACAGCGATACTGACAGTGACGACTTACGATTTGTTGGAGACCTGAAAGAAGAAAAAAAAGTTAATCAATGTCAAAGTCAAGGAAGAGATCGGTGACAAGGAAGTAATATTCGTGGAGACACCTAAGGACGTCCCACGTTGTCCGAGAATGACGGCGAGTGACAGGTAACACGAAGAAACGGACAAGAACAAAGGTACTGCAAGCGGATGCAATAACAATGACGGCGAACCTCGTGAAATCAGCGATTTATCGCCGGCTGTTAAAACCAAAGAGAAAGACCGCCGATCAGCGGAAGCGAGCAAGAATGCGTTTGGAGAACCGGTAAACTTTGCCGAATCCCCGAGAAGAACCGTTAGCGGCAAGGACCGTGGCAAAAGGAATGTACGATTTGGAGTCACGCAGGGCTCCGATATTCATAAATGTGGTCCTGAGATACAAACTTCGCCATTAAGGCTTCTGGATGGTCACCGCGGCCATATTGAATTCTTACTATCGAGGCGAGGAAAACCTTGAAAACACCCTATTTTGTTGTGCATGCCATTTTCAAATAAAAAGACATTTTGATAAAAAATTACTATAGATCGTTTCAGAACACTTCCAAAATTGGCCGAAAACTCTTTTTCCCTCGACAATAAACCAACAGCCATAAAACGAAGCCTAAACATACGGGAAAACAAGCCGTTTGACGACTCGAAAGGAGTGGAAAATGTTCCTTCCGCATATGTATTCCTTGTAAATCTTACTTTTCGGCCAATTTGATGAGTTTCACGAACGTTAAACGTTACATCACAAGTACAGAGCTAATAATAAGGAAATAGCATGCACAACAAAATAGGATTGTCAACATGTCACTTTCCACACCTTATGGTTATTTTCACGCCTTATAGTTCTTATTTCTACCGATGTCGCCACCGTCAACGCGAAATTCTCGGCTGAGTATCCATCAGGAGCCTTAAATGCGAAGCAAAAAAGCAAAACTGAAGCTAAAGCAAAAGAGCTGTGTAATAAAGGCATTAAGGAAAGAGAGTGCGTCGCGCATTGCGAATCGGCTTTACGGGACCGGCACCGCGACGCGACGTTACCAAGTTGGCAGCACTGATAGCGCGAGACGATCGCGTCCGGTAGTGTTCCTTTAATAAAAATTAGGACATATTGCCGCCATTTATAGGGAACTATAGAGCTGTTTCACTTACACTTATAGCTTTGTTTCACTCCAACTAACGCTTCCCTATATATGGCGACCAATCTGACCACGAGGTGTCCTAACTCTTATAAAGGAACTCTAGCGTCCGGCGAGAGATCCGCCATTGCCGTGTCATTCGCCGAGTATTACGCAGCAAGTTGTGACACTGCAGCCGACGGCAGCGGCGACCCCGTCCGCCTGTCAGCCACCACCATTGGGCGCAACATCGGCAGGATCCAGGATCACCAGGATCGACCACTTCTGTATCAGGGGTGGTACAGGCCGAGGCTATCCACAGTCCGGTCATCCGCTTCGTGAGGATGGACGAGTCGAGGAAGGACGATGACAATAAGCTTGTCCACCGAGACCACCCAGTAAACACAATGTCTCAAATAGGGACATAAGACGTCTTAATGATGTCTTTAAGACGTCTTATGTCCCGATTTGAGACATTGTGTTCACGGGACAGGGCGATGACAGGGCCCTCATGAGAGGCGACACCGCCCATCCCATGGCAAAGGAAACGCAGTGCGTCACCCTCGAGTAAGAGGTTAAAATCTGATAAACTGACAAAACAATTCCGCAAGTGCGCGAGTTATGTTCTTTTACGTTAATGTTGCGCATTTCCAATCATCATGATACAAAGTTTAGTTTGTTTAAATTCTCCGATGTGCAATAGCGCCTAGCAATTAAGTTAAAAAGAAATTGTATAGTTGCATTAGTATTATCGGGTCATATAAGTTTACCACGACAAGTGGATTAGCGCTGTGAAAGAGTACGTTATGCGTTAGTTAATTTTCCGTTCATAAATCCGTAACGACGATAAAATATTAATTTGATTCGGGATTTCCCCACCTGTTTTCTTGTAATAATACAAAGGAATAAAGTTGTCATGTGTTCAGGGATATTCTTAAAACAAGGTTATGTCATTTCCCTTGGAATCCTGCGCGTATCTCACATCCACAAAGCTCTTTAGCTACAATCTCGACTCCGACGGGGACATGCGACGTTAATGTGTGCGTTAGTAGCATCCGCGTCGCGATTTATACTTTGCCCCAGGAGTTAGGTGTGCAAGAATCATCCTCGAAGAATCTTGTGCGGAACGTGTTTCCTGGCACCCCAAAAACACCCAGATACTGATCCCGTCATAGCCGGGTCACCGCGCACGAAGATCCGTGCGCGGACATATCTTCGGGGACAATCGGGCCCGACGTGCTCGGCGAGGTCCGAGACACACTCCAGTAACGATCCCGTCGTGGTTGAGTCGCCGCGCAACAAGTTTTGTGCGCGGACATATCTACGGGGACAACCGTGTCCTACGTGTTCAGCGGGGCTCAAGACACACCCTGATGCCAATCGCGTCGAACTCGGGTCGCCGCGCACAAAGTTCCATGCGCGGACTTTTCTCTGAGAACAACCTTGTCCTACGTGTTCAGCGAGGCCTGAGAGGCAACCCGGTGCCGATCCCGTCGTGGTCAGGTCACCGCGCACGAAGTTCCGAGCGCGGACATCATCTTCGAGAACAAGCATGTCCAACGTACTCAGTGATGCCCGAGACACACCCCATGTCAATCGCGTCAAGGCCAGGTCGCTGCGCTCCAAGTTCTGAGAGCGGAGATCATCTCCAAAGAAGATCGTTCCTGACATATTCAGGAACTCTGAAAATACGTCCCAGTGTTAATCGCATCAAGATCCGGACGACGCGCACGAAGTTTGGGGCGCGAAGGTTATCTCCGAGAAGTTTCACCTGGGGGTCGATTGTGTATCACAAAACCTAGTGAAAATGACAAAAGTGAACATTCTCTTGATTGGGTAAGTTTCACCATAGTAAATATTTCTCGGATATTTCACGAGGGAACTCGACAAGAAATTTTATGTCGAATAACGCTAAATTGTGTCGAAGTCGAGGTTTAAAGCAGTGTTTTCGATTATATAGGAGGTTATTTCGACATATTTGCACAAGAAACCAAACTTTTGTAAAGGTTGAAGAATAAAAATAAAATAAGTAATAACTGCAAATAAAACGTTGATTTTATGTGAAATACATTATTCAAAGGAGATCAATATTATCTAATTATCCTAAACATAACGAGTACAAAAATTGCACTAGATATCACGCGCTGATAATCAAGCAACATATATTTAGTGCTAATTGCGAGATGTCATTATTTATATATGGTTATTATATCTAAAAAAATATTTTTCCATATTTTTGCTTCCTCATAGAGGAAGCTTTGTTTTCGTGAAAAAAATTTTTTTTTAGTTGCCGCTGCCAATGTGTTCAGAATGCTCTAAAACGTCGAAAAATTGCATTTAAAAAGATGTCCGTGTGTGTGTGTGCGTGTGCGTGTGCGTGTGCGTGTGCGTGTGCGTGTGCGTGTGCGTGTGCGCGCGCGCGTGCGCGTGCGCGTGCGTGTGCGTGTGCGTGGCGTGTGCGTGTGCGGAGCGTGTGCGTGTGCGTGCGTGCGTGTGCGTGTGCGTGTGCGTGCGTGCGTGCGTGCGTGCGTGCGTGCGTGCGTGCGTGCGTGTGTGTGTGTGTGTGTGTGTGTGTGTGTGTGTGTGTGTGTGTGTGTGTGTGTGTGTGTGTGTGTGTGTGTGTGTGGTATATGCGAATTTGATGTCCGTGGTTGCTCTAACTTCCGTAAATATTGAGATATTGGACTGTTTCTTTTTAATCGATAGAGCATCATTCAAGGAAGGTTGGTATTGAATTTGTCGATGATCGGTAAAGAAGTTTAAAAAAAAAATATTTGAATTTTTTAAGAAATTTCCGCGGTTGCTCTAACTTCCGCAAATATTGAGATATCGGGCTGAATTTTTTTAAATCGATAGAGTATCATTTAAGGAAGGTTGGTATTGAATTTGGCAATAATCGGTAAAGGGCTTCTTTCTTTATAAAAATTTTAAATTTTTTAGAAATGGCCGTGGTTGCTCTAACTTTTGCAAATTTTGAAATATTAGGCTATTTCTAATTTTATTATATTCTTCAGTTTTTTTTACCCTTAGTTCATATATAATTCTTTAAGATTTGGTTGATTAGACTCAGCTTTATAAGGCCTTTATGTATGTACGGATTCCCCGAAATTTTAAATGCCCTTAATTCAATAATTAATCAACCAAATCTTAAAGAATTATATATGAAATAGGGGTAGAAAAGACTAAAGAATATAATAGAATTCAAAAAAATTGCCGATATAATAAAGAAGTGTGTAAATTAGAAACTTGCACGTCGTTTTTTCATCATTTTTTTCGTTTATATATAACTCAAGAACTGATCAATCAAATCATAAAGAATTATATATAAAATAGGGGTAGAAAAGACTGATGAATATAACAGAATTAGAAAAAAATTGCCAATATAATTGTATCTCAAGAATTGATCAACCAAATCTTAAACAATTATATACGAAATAGGGGTAGAAAAAACTGAAAATTATAATAGAATTAAAAAAAACTTTACCAATATAGTAAAGAAGTTTTCCGAAAAATGTTCGGGTCGGGATTACTGAGCTGACCTTCTATCAATTCACTTTATTGTCATTTTATAAGTTGCTGGTTTTTTTTCTTTAGTCTTTTCTACTCCTATTTCATATGTAATTCTTTAAAATTATTAGACCCAGTTTTATAAGGCTTCTATGGGATTTTCCGATATTGCAAACGTTTGTAACTCAAAAACTAATCAACCAAATCTTAAATTCTTCAGTCTTTTTTACCTTTATTTCATATATAATAAGATAAAAAACATTGACAATATATTAAAAGAGTGTGCAAATTTTATATTTAAAACTGCACCTCCCGCAAGAGAAGTTAAGTTTGCCAATTGAATTTGGCGATAAACGGTAAAGTTCTTTCTTTATAAAATTTTAAATTTTTTGAGAAATGCCCGTGGTTGCTCTAATTTCCGCAAATTTTAAGATATCGGGCTATTTCTAATTCTTTAAAATTATTTTTTGCATTTTCGAAAAAAAGAGGCAAAGAGAGACAGAGAGAAACAGGAAGAGAGTAAGAAAAAACAAAAAGAAAGACAAAGATAGAAAAAGACAGACAGAGAGAAAGAGAGAGAGAGAGAGAGAGAGAGAGAGAGAGAGAAAGAGAAATAAGGTATTCATTGTAAACATAAATAATAAATAATATGTATTTTTGGGTAAACATATAGAGAAAAGTCCCCGATTATAAGATACCACATTCATTTTGTGTAATTGCCGGAAGTCTATGTGCAGAATTGAAAAAATAATGTCATTTTGAACAGAATTTAATAAACTTCAAGATATTGAAATGTAAAATTTAATATTATTGAAATTAATTTCATATAAATTTATCTTAGGTTGGCAATACAATTCTAACAACTCACTTAGTGTTTATACGTTATTGCATATTCTTGTAGCCCTTGTCGAGACGTTTTTAAAACACTTTTTTGTTCAGTCGATTTAAATTATGATTTGACAGTTTTAAAGAATTATGATTTTATTAAGAGTTTGAAGCAATCAAATTTTCAGAAAAGTACTGGTTTTTTATAAAACCATAATTAAAATTTACATAAACTTTACATAAAAGAAAACGGTTTAAATTGCCTATAACTCCTCAAAGTTTTTAAGTGTGCAAGTAGAAACTTGCACACTTAAAAACTTTGAGGAGTTATAGGCAATTTAAACCGTTTTCTTTTATTAAGCAGTGTGCAAGTAGAAACTTGCACACTGCTTCCTCATAGTTGTTAAATGTGCAAGTAAAAACTTGCAAATTGCTTCCTCATAGTTTTTAAGTGTGCAAGTAGAAACTTGCACATTGCTTCCTCACAGTTTTTAAGTGTGCAAGTAGAAACTTGCACATTGCTCCCTCATATTTAAGTGTGCAAGTAGAAACTTGCACATTGCTTTCTCATCCCAGTCAGAAATGATTAGTTGATTCGACGTCGAATCAATGTCGAAAACCGAATGTCGAATCAATGTCGAAATTCTGGTCGATTCGACGTTGAAAGCGTATAAAATGTCAACGATTATTCAACGTCGTTTCAACGTCGTTTCAACGTCGTTTCAACGTCGTTTCAACGTTGTTTCAACGTCGTTTCAACGACTATTCAACGTCGTTTCAACGTAGTTTCAACCTCGTTTCAACGACTATTCAACGTCGTTTCAACGTCGTTTCAACGTCATTTCAACGTCGAAGTAAGGTTGAAATTCGATTGAAATATGGTATATATATATTTATTTATATTTTTTAATATTTTTTAAGGTAAAAGTACTAAAAAATAAAAAAAGTGCAAACATTCTTGTTTTTCTTTCGTTTATTATTATTGAACAAAATTGAATACAAACTACATTGCATTTAAATATACAATAAGTACTTTTACTATACGTAAGTTATAATATATATTTTTCACTATTTTAAGTTTTTACATCTAAGAATAAAGCGTTTAGTATCGTTTAACAAAAAATCACAAATAATTGCACACAGTTACGTATTACTAAACACTGCATAATTTCAAAACAGTAAAAACTTTTAAGTTACAACAAAAGCAATTGCACACGACATTTCTCGCTACTTGTAAATCAAGAAATAAAAGAATAAAATTCTATTATATACTACATACTCTATTACACACACACATATATATATATATACGGTATGTATATGGTGCATACAAAATAAAATTCTCCAGTGTGTGCATTGTCAAAACGAAATTAATGAATAATTTTGCTTACCCAATACAATAAAATTAGAAGGAAAAAATGAAACTTAAATTGATTTCACGTTGCGCATAGAGCCATAGAGAATAGACATTTTGTCAGATATTTTGTCGTTTTAAATAAAGCAGAGTATAGTTGAGCAATGAATCTGAAAATAAAAAAATTAAACGAAGATTCTTTCCTGAATTCTGCAGTAAAACATTATTTCTTTGTCCTTTTTCCCATACTGCCATCGTCTTGACGACGCCAAGGGGCTTGCTTTAACCATAATGAAGTTGCTACATCAATTTTTGGGAGTTCTGTTTCTGGCATTTTATCTAAAATGGCACCTAAAAATGCATTAATTTTTATATAAAAAAATACTTTCACACACAAAAAGTAACGTATACATATTTATATTGACACAAGAAGGAAAGAAGAATATATTGCATACACAGGCTGTGCGTGTTCTAATCTTTAGTGCCAATACTGCAAATCTATAGTACATATTATGTGCGAATTATAGATTTTCAGTACTGCCAGTGAATATTGAAATGCAGCTACCAGGCTGCTGCACACAGGATGCAGTAAAACGTTTGTCGCGTTCTGTGTGCAGGAGTCATAAAGCTGCCATAATCTTTAATTAAACAATTATATATAAATCATATAATATGTTGTCAACAAGATATCGCAGGGAAAACGTTTTTTTTTTTTGTTTTCCTGGAGGTAGGCTCTCCCACGGGTTCGGGAGCGTACACGTCTTCAGCCCTGCCTTTGGGCTATGTGACGGATGAACTAGGTATTTCTGTCGATCTTGTAATTCTCTACAATCTTGGATTATTCTACACACTATATTCTAACCTCCCTATTTTTCTTGCATACTTCCCGGCCCCTGTGCCTCCCAACAGAAGCCGAGCCAGGGAAAACGTTTGTTAGCTATAGGTTATGTATAACTTACAAAAGCTTAATAACCGTACGTCTAAATTATCTACCCTATTATTATTATTTTACATACAAATAAAAACAATCAAGTATAACAAAAATAGTACTTACCCGCTTAATATTGTATCAATGTCCATTATATAAATTGTGACCATCAAAAACACACACTTCAATATTCACACCATGCCGACCGTGCAGCGTGGACCGTGCAACGTGCAAGTCATGCGCTAACCATAGACATATATATATGGCGCTAACACATGTTCCGGTCGGGATCCTACATCCCCTCCACTTAATCTACGATCACATCAACGCCGCTTATGGCGCGCTATTCAACCGCGGGCCCGTGAGAACTTTTTACAAGCGGTTACTGAATGCGGACACCAATAAGCTTGCATGTCAAGCATACGATCAAATAAATTATTTTAATGTTGCATTATATATACGTGTGTTTTCTTATAGACTCGTTTATAATTCGCAAGTCGTAATTATTGCAGATTTCACACAGTATGGCCTCCAGGGTCAATCCCGACTTTGTATAACTGCATATAACGCCATATATATATATGCATAAAGAAAATTATCCAGTCTTATTTTACGCGCGTAATTGTAAAATTCAATTGGATAATTTATTTACTTTATGGATATATATGGTTTATGCACGCGCGCGCGCGCGCACCCCCCCCCCCCCCCCCCCACACACACAGATCGAGCTATGCAAGTGTTTGTCTAGATAGGTCCTAAATATAACCGATCTTATATATATTTATACATGCGATTAATCGCGCAATTACGCCATTTCTTAAACGTCCATAAAATTATTTTGTACAATTTACATAAACAATGTCGTAATATTTTTTAGATATATAATTTGATCAAATTTTATAAGTGCGCACTCAAAACAGCGCTATTAATCGCTTTGACGTTGAATCAACCTTGAATCGACACTGGACATGATCGATATTGCAGGAATATCGACTTTCTTATCGACTCAACCAGCTGTCAACCATATCGACGTTGAATCAACCTTGAATCAAGGTTACATTTCTGACTGGGATAGTTTCAAAGTGTGCAAGTAGAAACTTGCACATTGTTTCCTCATAGTTTTTAAGTGAGCAAGTAGAAACTTGTACATTGCTTTGTCATAATTTTTAAGTGAGCAAGTAGAAACTTGCACATTGCTTTCTCATAGTTTTTAAGTATACAAATTAGAAACTTGCACACTACATCCTCATAATTTTTAAGTATGCAAATTATAAATTTGCACATTGCTTAATCAACATTATATTTTGCTCATAAAGCTTCCTCTATGAAGAAGCCAAATTAATAAATATCTACTAATAATTATACATCAAAGAAAAAATTTGGCTTCCTCATAGAGGAAGCTTTATGAGCGAAATAAAATGTTGATTAAGCAATGTGCAAATTTATAATTTGCATACTTAAAAATTATGAGGATGTAATGTGCAAGTTTCTAATTTGTATATTTAAAAACTATGAGAAAGCAATGTGCAAGTTTCTACTTGCACACTTTTTACTATAACCCGTTAATGACAGATTCCTGAGATTATTTGGAGGCAAAAATCCTAATACCAAAATGTCGAGGCTGCTACAGTATTTGAACGGGAAAGGTTTAAAGTTGACCAATCAGCTTGTCTAAATTTTGCGCGCTCAGGGATGTCGCATATCGAAACGGCTCTTCCACACTTCACTCAACTCGATAGAAATATTTGAAATTATTTTTTTTTTTATTATTTTGTGCACTATTCTCAAGACTAACTTCCTAAATTGTTGTACAAAAACAGGATACATGTCAAATTGCAAAGTATTCATGTAAAGCGTGCCGCGGACAAATGACATTTAATTCTCATAATCGGTACAAAGCATGATGTGCTGCATAAAATGTCGATTAGGAAAAAAGATATTGATGAGAAAAAAATACTATAAATACTAACATGTTTGGAAATAATTTAAAAAATTGTTTTATTACTTTTTTAAAATTATAATGTAGTTTTGCGATTGCTGTATCGCGTGCGAGAAACAGACTTTCTAGAGCCCAACAGACAAATTAATGTTGTCGTTGAACGTTGCATTCGTACGATACAGAACGAAGAAGAGGTCTTCCAAACTGTGAACGATACATCGGCTGTTATTGAATGGAAAACCGATCTTGAATTATTGTAGTCTTGCAATTCTACACATAGCAACTGCAAAAAAGATGCGCTAACTTTTATTAAAAGTTTAAACAAAAAATTAATATTATGTACCTATTACAGAAGATGTTCGAAATGTCCACCACCACATTGGATGCACAATCGCGCTCGCCGAATCAAACTTTGCTGCGCGTTACGCAGCATTTCTGCCGTCACGGTCGCGAATGCTTCAATCATTCTGCCTTCTAACTCTTCACGACTATCGGTACGCTCTCGATATTCGCTCTCTTAAATTTTTAATAAAAGTTAGCGCATCATTTTTGCAGTTGCTATGTGTAGAATTGCAAGACTACAATAATTCAAGATCGGTTTCCATTCAATGACAGCCGATGTATCGTTCACAGTTTGGAAGACCACTTCTTCGTTCTGTATCGTACAAATGCATCGTTCAATGACAACATTAATTTGTCTGTTGGGCTCTAGAAAGTCTGTTTCTCGCACGCGATACAGCAAACGCAAAACTACATTATAATTTATTTGTCCACATTCTGGAAAACGTACTTTTTCAAAAAAATTAATAAAACAATTTTTTAAATTATTTCCAAACATGTTAGTATTTATAGTATTTTTTTTCTCAATAATATTTTTTTTCCTAATCGACATTTTATGCAGCACATCATACTTTGTACCAATTATGAGAATTAAATGTCATTTGTCCGCGGCACGCTTTACATGAATACTTTTTGCAATTCGACATGTATCCTGTTTTTGTACAACAATTTAGGAAGTCAGTCTTGAGAATAGTGCACGAAAAAATAAAAAAAATAATAATTTCAAATATTTTTATCGAGTTGAGTGAAGTGTGGAAGAGCCGTTTCGATATGCGACATCCCTGAGCGCGCGAAATTTAGACAAGCTGATTGGTCAACTTTAAACCTTTCCCGTTCAAATACTGTAGCAGCCTCGACATTTTGGCTTTAGGATTTTTGCCTCCAAATAATCTCAGGAATCTATCATTAACGGGTTATACGTGAGGTCTGGAACACCCTGTATATTTATTGTAAAATCTGTGCAATCATGAAAGAAATAATCTATTTTGAAAATTTCTATTGATAACGTGTAAAAAATGGATAAGTTTTATAATTCTATACTTAATATGCACTGTTAAGAACTTCTCAAATATAAGTTTTAATTAATTTACTCTCAATAATTAGAAAAAATTACAAAAAACTTCGCTGTAGCGCTGGAAATCATTTGTAGCTCCATCCATTAATGCTAGGACAAAAACTTATATGCGTATAACTTTTTAGAAAATAATTCATGTTTTGTAAGTAATGCTCCCATGAGCATAGGGATGTCACATATTCACTCGGATCATAGTCAATAGCGCGTATTTCTTCACTTGAGATAAAAGTACGAAAAGTGAGAATGTTCGGCAGAGATACACAATCAACCCCCTGGAATGTGTTTAGACACATCTAAAACACGTCCCTATAGGGTCGGCGTCGAAGCCCGTACCCTGGAACCCGAACTCTGTGCGCAAGCATCCGGGCGCACCCGGGTGCGGTGACAGTTACTCAGGACGCTCCAGAGTGAGCAGCGAGCAGCGCGTCGTAAATGAAATATAAACGCCGCGGAATAACGATGCGTGAAACGTGGGGAAGCATTGAAAATGTATATATGTATAGGCCTTCCTTTTAGGCGACTGTGACGACACACATGTCTCAAATTGACACTCTTCGCTTTCCATTTTAAGAGTGTATTAAAAACAGACACACTTTGACTGTTTTGAAACTGTACGCTTTCTTTTAGGGCATTTTATGCAACACAGGCGACACACTCGACTCGTTTCAAATTGACACACCTCGATCTCAGTATAACCATACCCAGTAGCGACATTTACATACTCAATTCCTCCCAATTCCGTACATCTAAGAATACGGCGTCCTGTAGGTGTGAGAGAGAGAAAGATACTTCTCTCTCTTTCTCTCTAAAGCGTTCGTACATATGAGAAGATGGCGGTGCTGGGACCTACTACTTCAAAGATGCCGACATTCAGTGTCGCTACTGGGTATGGTTATGCTGTGCCCCGATTTCCATTTACGAGTGTGTTAAAACTAAAGCAGACACACTTCGACTCTCCTGAAGAGAAGAGTCGGAGTGTGTTTCAATTGAATCTAAATGCGTCCCATGACAGTACTTACATAAGTAGGATTAATGCCTTAGTGCCTCCGTCTTCTCCTTTCGCTGAACATTAAGGAAGTATTACACTACGGATTGCGGGCTTGGTTGCTGTTGGGGTTACCGATTGACGGTTGCGGATTGACTACCGTAACGTAATCCCAATCGGCAATCGAGCTCGCAACTCGAGTGAATATGGCCTAAGTTTAACTTGCCAACTTCCGATTTATGTACGAAACGACATTCACGGCGTTTATGTCACAAAACCAACCAAGCCCTAACCGTAAATCGTAGGTACAGAAGAAAAAAAAAGTGGGTACATACTTCGATTGTATTTCTATTTTTACAATGGTAAATAAACGATTAGTTTTATCACCCTAAAATTTCTATATAAAACCCCGCGTAATTCTGTGTCAATCTGAGACAAACAGTTCAACAAAGTGTGTCTATCTGTGACAGTGTGTCGCCTTAAAAAAAAACAGCCGTAGACAGGTTCATGAACCGATAACGTTAACGAGAATTTTTGGTAATTATTTAGTAATACGGACCACCCTCCCACGACCTTGACCTTGACATATGTTGTCAAGGTCACCCTCCTGAGTGACCTTTAGAAGTTTTTAGCCGGCGGTCATTATTCGTTAAAAAGTTATTAACAAAAAAAGTTTGACAAATATAGCAGTTATTTTGAGTATTGAAAGGCATAAACGACCTTGACCTTGACATATGTTGTCAAGGTCACCCTCTTGAGTAACCTTTAAAAGGTTTTAGCTGGCGGTCATTGTTTATTAAAAAGTTATAAATAAAAAAAGTTTAGTGGGGAAAATTATTTAAAGCAGTGAATTGTTGGTATATTGAAAGGAAAGTTATTTGAATCAGAGAATAGTTGGTATATTGAAAAGTATATACACAATTTTATGTATTAGAAAGCGTGAATACAAATATTCTCTGCTTTAATCATGGCAAAAGCATGTTAAAGTTTTGTTAAAGCAAATAATAGTTGGTTATTGACAAAACCTATAGGTTAGTGACGCGCTTTACAAGTATGTACTTTCTAAGTTAAAGCACATACAAAGCACATACTTATAAGTTGAAGCACATAAAAAGCACACACTTGTAAAGCGCGCCACTAACCTATAGGTTAGTGACGTGCTTTACAAGTATGTGCTTTGTTTTTTCTTTGAAAAAAATTATTAGAGTTCTGGAGTTCTCTATCTAAAACTTCAATTTATCAACAATTTACTGCTTTAAATGTTGTGTTTTGGTAACCTTTTTTTGTCAATAACTTTTTAACGAATAACGACCGCCGGCTAAAAACTTCTGAAGGTCACTCAGGAGGGTGACCTTGACAACATATGTCAAGGTAAAGGTCGTCGGAGGGTGGTCCGTATTACTAAATAATTACCGAATTTTTTAGCATTGATATTGAAAAGGACAAATCCGCTAGTTCCACGCGATAAACAGTGTAACATTTTATATTATAACATTTTCAAATAATGTAAATGGAAGATTCCGGAACTCGGAATAATCCTCTGGTTAGAATCAGAAAAAGTCCCAGAACCTTCTACATCAAGCGCGTGATCGGCGAGCCGAACAAAGGATTCACGCCGGCGGTGCGTGATTGCGGAGCGTTACTGCGCAGGCGCGCGGCGCTACGTGTGCCGTTACGGAACGGCCATCGAGGTCTTTCTTCTGGGAAAGCTCGTGGCGTACCGACGTGTCGACTACGCTCTCGTCATACAACCAAAAGTTAACCCGCGAGCGGCGCGTTATCCGACAATAATCGACGAGTAATAAGTTAGTTAATAGGAATAAAACGCGAACAACCCGTAGTAAAACGCAAAGGTCTTCCGCAAAGAGGTAGCGAAGCGCGTGCCGACTCCGCTCTCTTATAACCACCTATTGCACAATGATTTACAAGTTAATAATATTAGTGAAAAACGAAGCTTTTTCACTAATATTATTAACTTGTAGATTATTATGCAATAGGCCCCAGGTGTTAACCCGCCTACGGGGCGTATCTCGGTAAAGTAACTAACGAGTCGTAACGCGAGTTCGAGAACCGAACAACGCGGAAACGCGAAGCGAATTAATCGCGATCGCATCTCGCAGTCTGTGAACGCGTATACCCGGTTGGGCCTACGAGCCATCCGAGCGGCCATCTTGTGAAATGTTTCGGAGTGCTATATTGAATGAAAGTTAGTGAATAAATTTAATTTATTATAACGAAGCAAAGTATCATACGTTTATGAGCTATTTTCCTCCTTTTGGCGATTCCGAGAATAAACTGGTAAAAACGGAGATCCTTGAAATCCCTGTCCAACGACGTACCGGCGACCCGGCGGTGGCGGCGATACAGTGGGCAGCGGGGTTCATCCGGCCTCCAGCGGGGAACCTAAAACAGAAGAAAAAAGAGGAATTAGCATTTACCTTTGAAAGGTTTGTCATTCACGAATCCTTCTCGGTAGGATAGAGGTTGAACCGAGTGGCGACCGATTTAATTATCGTGATCATCTGAATAAGTCGTGGTAAGATCTGTCCGGTCAGGTTAGCAACAACCGATGTAATTTAATTAATTAGTAATTTGCTCGACTTTCCGTACGGTTACAACACGATGTCCCAACGCGACGAAAGCGTACCAGTGAGGCGTTCCGCCGTGCTTCAGTGGCTGAAAAACTACCCAAAACTAAGATCTCACTAACGGCGAAGCCACCAAATCATCAAGGTAATCGACAACCTTCCTGTCGAACGTAAAGCAGTAAAGGCGGCAAGGCGCCGTAATCGCCTCCTTTACAAAGACAAACATAAAGAGCAACGCATAAAACGTTCGCGTGAGCGAGCAGCACTCCAAGAGCGGACAGAGCCGTATAAGAAAAGCTCCGACTCGGAGATTGCCTCCGCCTCGAAGCTGACGGGGAGGATGCAGCCGACGGCAGCGGTGACCCCGTCCGCCTGTCATCCAGCATCATTGGGTGCCCACTCTGCCGGATCGCTCCGGACCGATCCTTCTGGGCCAAGGGTGGCCAAGCTGGAGGCGCCTCACAGCCCGGTCGTTCGTCTCGAGAGGGTGGACAAGTTGAGGACGGGCGACGACGAGAGACGTCCAGTCCACCGGAACCAAGGCGACAACAGCGACGATACGAGGGACGTCGCCATCGAGAAGAAAGAGGTCACGTGCGTTGATCTCGAGTAAGAGATACTAAACTGTTAAAACAATTTCGCGAGTGCGGAAGTTATTTTCTTTTGCGCTATTGTTGCACATTTCCGATTAACGAGACATTATTTTCAGTTTGTTTAAATATTCCGATGTAAAATGGCGATTAGTGATTTAAGTTAAGAAATATATATATATATATATATATATATATATATACAGGGTGTCCCTAAAAGGTCTCGTCAAACTTTAACCACAGATGCTACGCATCAAAACAAAGCAAAATGTCCATATAAACATGGGCCCCGAAAATACCTCCCTTCTGAGATAACACAGGGTGATGTCACGTACCTTCATAGGCTTATTTGGCTCAATCACTGTAGTAATGGTTTGCATCAGATAAGCGGTAACAGGCAAAAATGATCTTGCTTTAGCAAGACAACGATGGATGGCACGAAATGTATCCTTGGCTGGACATTGGCTTAGTTTACACCGACCGTTTGGTACGCGTACCAAATAAGTACAATATCTGTATCAAATCCGTATTAAATTTCGGGTTATACGGATATAACCCGATTTAATACAGATATTGTAGTTGGTACGCGTACCAAACGGTCGGTGTAAACTAGGCCAATGTCCTGCTAATGATACATTTCGTGCTATCCATCGTCGTCTTGCTGAAACAGGATCAGTTTTGTCTGCTACCGCTTATCTGATGCAAATCATTACTACAGTGATTGAGCCAAATAAGCCTATGAAGGTACGTGACTTCACACTGTGTTATTTCAGAAGGGGGGCATTTCCGGACCGATGTTTATATGGACATTTTTCTTAGTTTTGATGGGTAGCATCTGTGGTTAAAGTTTGACGAAACCTTTTAGGGACACCCTGTATATAATGCATACTCGACAGACTGAATCATTTGAGTTTACCGCGACAAGCGAAATATTGTTTAAATAATAAGGAAAAATTTGAGTTTGTTTTTTTGCCGGTTATGGCGGTTTACTAGCTCTGAAATATATTGTACATTAGGGTGTCCGGCAATTTTTAAAATTCTTATGGGACCGCTCTAAGTCCGTAAAAAAAGAAATAGTTTTGGACTAAGTAAAACATAATACGATAAGTTTAAGGGTTTTCGCATCGACTTTGAAAATTCCTATTTACAATACATTGAGTTTTAACCAAAATTTTCCTTTTTCAGTCTTCACAATGTATCATGTTTACAGTTTTTTTTTTTTTTACCTAAACTTGGAGGCCGATGGTCATCTTACATAATAACATTAGAAATTTCACTCATAGGCCGGTATTCATAGTCGGATCTTATATTTGAGACTGTCTTAAGTACAATCTTAAGATGTCATGAACCAATCAGAGAGCCGTATTATCATCTTAAGAGATTAACTTAAGACGGTCTTGAAATAAGATCCGACTATGAATACCGGCCATAGACAATCGATTGGCATACCCACCAAGATAGAATTATTTAATGTTTTTGTAATTTGGCAATTTTTTTGTTTTATTATTTTTATTGCTTGAAGTTGCGTTGTTAACATATTGATTACAAATTTCAATAGTTATAAAATATTATAAGCTATTTTAATTTGTTATAATCTTTTAAAAATCTTAAAAAATTCAATCTTGGTGTGTGTGTTATGTTATTATGTAAGAAAACCATCAACCTCCAAGTTTAGGTAAAGAAAACAAAAACTGTAAGCACGATACATTGTAAAGATTGAAAAGGGAAAATTTCGGTTAAAACTCAATGTGTTGTAAATGGGAATTTTCAAAATCGATGCGGGAACCCTTAGACGTATTGTATTATGTTTTACTTAGTCCCAAAATTTAGAGAAAAAAAAGTTAGAGGGTCCCATAATTAAAAATTTTAAAAATTGCCAAATTAACGGACACCCTAATATACATATATGAAAACACACTTATCTGACACGGATTAAAATATTTTATTTTGTACTGTAATATAATAAAGTTATTCTCATTGTCTAAGGACATTTTGAAAACCAACGTTCGTCATTTCTCTTGTGTTCAAGCGCGATAGTGTGAGGGGAGCGTTGTTAACATTTGTTACAAGTAATTTTCACACAAAGGCTGCAATCCACTTGACGCTCTAAAATTCTAAGTGCTTCGACGTATTTCTCTTCTCCTTTCTTTCAATGAAGAAAGAAGGAGGAGAAGAACGCTTCAAAGCATTTGTAGCGTCAAGTGGACCGCAGCCTAAATGCAGTACTTGTTAGTCCATAAGACCACCTCTTACTTCTTCAATCTTTTGACAAGTTGATACAACTACTGCGTTCACTACTTTTCACTACTTTTACCCTTTCTCACATTAGATCACATTATAAATATTTCTGAATATTCCAGTACGAATATGCAAATAACCTCATCTATTCACCTCTATTGATACTAGGCTACGTTCACTGCCAGTTGCTGCTAGTGCTCAAAATCTCGGTTTTTCTACTTTCACGTTCACTACTGCGTTCACTACTTTTCACTACTTTTACCCTTTCTCACATTAGATCACATTATAAATATTTCTGAATATTCCAATACGAATATGCAAATAATCTCATCTATTCACCTCTATTGATACTCTCTTTACCTTCAGAACACATTACCGACGCCCCGCGCGAGTTTACATTATAGTGTCAAGAAACCGGTCTATTAGCCCAGATGGCGTTGAAACACTATTCTTACTTTTTCAATGGGAGTTTCCATCCCCTGGGATATCTTGAGCCCGCGAGGCAGAAGACCGGTCGCGAGCGGAGCACGATCGGCGGTTCACAGACCCCTCAAATCACACTTAACTTAATGAGTTATAGTCTATTTCGATATGTGCCACTTGGAATGCGCAACGAGCAAATAGCGATTCAGAGTGTCAACGGAGCGAAGTGACTATTGCGAGACTCAGATTCGAACTGCGGCGAATTACGTTCTACCGACGTTCCTGCGACAGGTTTCAACGCAATTCGCTTGAAAAAACTGTTTGTCAGAGAGGAACACGGACCAATGGCCGGATCGCTATTCGTTGGGGCAGCACACGTGTCGGAGCCGGTCGCTCCGGTGCTCCGACGAATCGAGCAGCGCGACGCGTCTCACGGCGCGTGATCGCGTCGAGCGGCTGGACTTCAGCGCGGGCGGAGCGGGGAACTTATTTTCGTGTTCGGACCGGATATTACGATTAAGTTCGACGGAACTCGAATACATCTAAATCGACCTTTTAAAAAACCAAACGCTCTTTCAATGGTAACTCGTGTTGAAGAATGACAGAAATTATAATTTTTTTGTCGTTTAGTCAAATGACCATTGTCACGATAGGGAACCATTAAATTGTCATGAAGCTTGTATGCGGCATCACCAAGTAAGTGATAATCGTCAGGAAATTTTTCTGCATTGCCCAATGCATCTTGGATTTCTGAAAGACGAAAAACACGCTGATCATGTACAGAACCAGCATGTCCAATGTAGCAGTGAGTGAAACGAGTCATGTGATCACAAATTGCCTGTAAGATATAGAGTACGTATTATTGTACGAGGAAAGAATTCTTTTACTTGATACACTAGGTGACCACATTACAAACCTGCAGTTGAATAGAATGGTGACCTTTTTGATTAATATAGGCCTCTGGATTAACACGTGGAGCTAGAATATTGATGTGAGCTCCGTCTGTAGCTTCTATGACTTTTGGAAAAGTACGGATTCCTTCAAATCTGGCCCAAACGTCGTTAACTCTATTGCCTGTTGGCCATGTGATAAATGTTGGTGCCAAATCTGCAAGGATCTTGGTAGCTCGTCGTGTTGCCAACAAAGCTGTTGATACACTCAGATCAAACTTTTCGCATATTGATCTATGATAGAAAAAAGTCGTGAATAGAAAATGCAACATTACCCAAAGCAAATCTTATTATTGAATATAATATACCAACCTATAAGAATCCGGAGTAGCCATTCTCCAAATAACGACAAGAAATTGCTTCTCTGGAGAAATCATTTCCAACCCTGGGAAATTTCTTCTCAATTTTGGAGCAATTATTTCGAGTACAAACTCGAAAGTGACTCTGGATATTCTGTGGAACATTTCAACTAAAATTACTACACAAATACCTAGCAAAAACCTCTTAATATAAATAAGTGCGTGCAATGCAAAATTTTTTTTTATTGTACTACAACATAATAGATGAAACCTGGAAAGTTCTACAAAAGCGTATAATTGTTATTACCTAAAGTGTGATTTAAATTCTTTATCTCTTCACCTAAGAATAACCTCTTCTACATAACTTTTCAGCTTTGGAAGTCTCCTCCGACGCACTGTTTCCAAATTACTGAGTGCATCCAACTCTTCTTCGTTATCAGAAGACGATGACGACTATTAATTCCACTGCGTGAACGAGAAGATTTATTGCTCGTTTGTTATTCATACTTGCACTCAGCATCACGCCATCACGCGCACAACTCGCATCATCGGCCATATTGCAATTTTATTCTAAAGCCCCTTGCACAATGCTAGGCAACAGGCAATAAGAACAGGGAACAGAAATCAGAAACCTTGTATTTATGCAGAATAGACGATGACACAGGCAATAGTGAATAGACACAGAATTTCCGTCACGTTGGAAATTCTGTGCTTATTGCCTGTTGCCAACCAATCATATTGTTCGAATTTTTTAGGTTTGTATTGACGAATTTGAGGTTATTTCCTGTTCCTATTGCCTGTTGCTTAGCATTGTGCAAGGGCCTTATAGCTGCGTTCGAGGAGCTTGCTATCGCTATCGCGCTATTGGCTCCTCGAAACAAGTTCATAGCGTTTGCGTTTATAGAGTTAATAGCATCTCCCCAAATGCACCCACATGGCTTCTGCACACAGGACGCTAGGGAATAACGCGTGGCTCACGCCTAGCCAATCAAAGTTGGATCGAGTTTAACTTTTTCCGCGCGGCAAAAGATTTGGTTGGCTGTGGCACCGACTTTCGCCGCGCGGCAAGCGCTGCCGCGTTCTGTGTGCAGGAGCCAATAGAGAAACGGCGCGGGCTTTGCGTAAGATTAATTGGATTTAGGCGTCGTGCACACGTAACGCGGCGGATTCACAAGTTTCGCGTCCGCGAAAGTTTTCAACTAAATTCCGACTCCGACGAGGACATGCGGCGTCAATACATGCATCCGTGGCATCCGCGTCGCGATCCACACTTTGCCCCAGGAGTTCGGTCCGCGAGGAATACTTTACTAAATGCGTTCCCTGACACCTCAGGGACAACCCGGTACCAATCGCGTCAAACTCAGGTCACTGCGCACCAAGATCCAAGCGCGGACATATCTACGAGGACAACCATATGCGATGTGCTCAGCGAGGCCCGAGACGCATCCCAATACCGATCGCATTGTAGTCAGGTCGCTGCACACGAAGTTCCTGGCGGGGGGATCATCTCCGAGGAAAATCGCATCAGATGTGTTCAGGGACGCTGAAGACACGTCCCGATGTCGGACGCGTTGATATCCGAAAGACGCGCACAAAGTTCGAGACACGGAAGTCATCTCCGAGAAACACTATGTGGAATGTGTTCACAAGGAAAGGTACGGAGGTGTCCCCCTCCGATCTTGAAGAGCTATATATATGTTGTTGTGTAGACAAGAATAAGAGATACTTCTTTTTTTATACGTGCCTATACGCATGTTCAGAGGGTGAACATTCCTTCGAAAAAAATCGATTTTTCTATTTCGGGCCGAATATCTCCAAAACTATAAAAGATAAAGTTTTCAAAAATAAAAATTAAATGGCTTTAAAAGTACTTTGAAATAATAACAAAATAATTTTTTTGTTTCTTTTATTTTTAAACATACCCCCGCCACCAATACATTTTTTCAAAATTTTAAAATTCTTTTCTCACCAAATAAAAAGTTATTTTTTACAAATTCAACCATATATGATAAAGTTATGTTATGATACACCATTTCTGAGAAATAATTACAAACGCCTCTGTACACACTCTATCCGTATGCGCCCATGCGCTCGATTCTTCATGCAACACGTTCTATTTGCATCTTCGCGTACTTACACCTAGTAGAAGATGACAAATACATTTGGTGGACATTCTACGTAATCGTGGAAGTTTTTATCGTGTTCTAGAGTCTAAACATAACATAGGTAAGAATCATAGGTAAGGTCAAATGTAAAATAATGTAAATCAAATCATGCGCAACGGATATCAAATGTGTATGTTTCTAATTAGGACACCACAAGGTGACTTATATAATAATAATAATATTACGTATTATTGTATCGAATTATATAATATTCATGCATATTACTGTTAGTCGCTCTTGTCAATTTAACGCCTGCGGGTAAAATAAAAAACCTACAAAATTGAAGATTGAATACTAATTGGCTACGATAATGTTGGAAGTAAAGTTAGTACACAATGTATAATAGATATGTATCGTTGGGGTAATGGTATAAAAGCTGTCGCTTTGCGAGCGCTAGTTTAGTACGTGACATCGTTTTATTGTGTATTAATCGCTGCGTGTAATTCTGTAGGTGTGTTCAGTGTTCACCCTCTAAACATGCGTATGGGCACGTATAAAAAACGACGTATCTCTTATTTTTGTCTATACAACAACATATATAAAGCTCATCAAGATCGGAGGTGGACACCTCCGTACCTTTCCTTGTTAGACACACCTAAGAGACACCCCTATAGGGTCGGCGTCGAGGCCCGCACCCTGGAACTCCAACTCCGTGCTCAAGCATCCGAATGCATCCGGGTGTGACAAAGATGACTCCGGTCGCTCCGGAGCATATGACGAGCGATGCGTCATCAATGTAATACGGACGCCGCGAAATAGCGATGCGCGAGCGCTTAGGGAAACAGTCAAGTATATTAATAAATTAATAAGTGTGAGAAAGGAGTTAAAGTGACATATATGTTGTATGGAAAGAAATCTGCGAGGTCCACGTGCTAAACAGTGTAATATTTATGTACAAAATTATATGTATAATATTTTCAGGTATTGTAAATGGAGGATTCCGGAATTCAAAGTAATGCGTTGCAAGAATCATGAATAGTTCTAGAACCTTCCATATCATACTGCTTGATCAGCGAGCCGAACAATGGAGCCACGCCAGCTATGCGTGATCGCGGAGCGATACTGCGCAGGCGCGCGACGATACGTGCGCCGTTACAGAACGGCCATCGCGGACTGTTCCCTGGCAGAGCTCGTGGTGTGCGGACGTATTGACTACGCTCTCAATAAAGAACTTTCCCGCGAACGGAGCGTAATCCGATAGTAATTGTAACGCGAAGCGAATTCGAGTAACTGGATAACGTGAAAAAGCGTAAAGCGAAATTATTGCTATCAAAACCGGAATATCTGTGAACGCGAATACCCGGCCCGGCCTACGTAGCATCCGAGCGGCCATTTTGTGAAACGATTCCAGTGTTCTATATCAATGTGTTTATTGAATAAATTCAATAAGTTACAACGAAGCAAAGTGTCTTTTGTTTGTGCGCCATTTTCCTCCTCTGACAATTCCGAGAATAAAACTGGTCGAATCGGAGATCCCTGAAATCCCATCCAACGATGTACCGGCAGTGGGCAGCGAGGTCCATCCGTCGTCCAGTGGGAACCTAAAACAGAATAAAGGGCGAGTTATTAGCGCGAGCCTACTAAAGGTTTGTCGATCTTGTATTTTTTTCGGTGTGTTTGCGGTAAAACCGAGTTGCGGCCGATTTAATAATCGATGTAAAATGAGTGAGTCGTGGTTTGATCATTCCTCCGTTTGGTCAGGTTAGCGGTAAGTAATTCGAGTAATTCGTAACTTGATCGGTTTACCGTTCTCTCACAACACAACTTACCATTTATTGTTTCGGCCACAAACTGCCATGCGGAGTCTTTTATTCCGGCATTCTTAAACCCAGCATGTGTCTTATCATATATTTCAGGATGCGCCCGCACACACTTTACCAATAAAGTGTCGTTGATTGACATCTTCTGCTATATTCCGTTAATATTCTCCTCTACAACGTATTCCAGCGCAACACAATGGCTGCGTTCAGCAAAACACAACTGTTGAATTCGTCTTATCAACACTCTACTTTGATTTGTTGGTTATAAAAGTAAAAGCCAATCACGTTTGATTGCTACTAAGCAGCTCTGTCTGCTGAATTTGTCTTATCAACATTCTACGTTGATTAGTTGGTTCTAAAAGTAAGAGCCAATCACGTTTGATTGCCACTGAGCAGTTTTGTTTGCTGCACGCAGCTATTGTCAAATGTCAAATAAGCTTGAGCGCAACGCGCGCAAGAGTTGAGAGCGTTTATTGGCTGAAAGAGTTACGTGAACAGCCCGACCATAGACTTATATAGATAGACCGGCCCCTGCCGTAAGGGCACGCGTCGGAAGATAGACGGTGCAGACATAGCCCATGAAGGAAACCTCTCTCTTTCTTCTGATTGCTTGGTGAGGATAGAAGTCTAGACTAGTGGGGGACTCAGTCTTCGAGGACTGAGTCCCTCACTAGTCTAGACTTCTATCCTCGAGGAAGAAAGAGAGAGGTTTCCTTCATAAACTATGTCTGCACCGTCTATCTTCCAACGAGTGCTCTTACGGCCGGGGCCGGTCTATCTATATAAGTTTATGAGCCCGATTAGACGGAACGCGACGTCAAAGATTGAACATTGGCAAGCTTCACGTCGAACGAAGCCCAGTTGCGCACAGGGTAAATCGGACACAGCAGGTTGAATGAATTAGACACAGTGATAATCAAACCCAGTAAGAAATGGACACATTGCCAATCGGACACAGTAGGAAACAAATACACGGTGGTTACAATCGGACACAGTTGGAAACGGGAGCAATGACAATCGGACACAGTAGGAAACGGATCTTGCTGTGTGGGAAATTGAAAACCCATTTGGAAACTTGCCTCGCGTGGTAAGTTGAAAACGTGGACCTTGTTTCGCCCTGTTGCACATGGGGGTGTGGGGTGGACCTCGCTTCAAGTGGTGAGTTAAAAACCTATGCGTTCGTTTCTTGCTGTGTCCGATTGCAACCACCGTGTGTTCGTTTCTTACTGTGACCCATTGACAATGTGTCCGTTTCCTACTGTGTCCAATTACCACCACCGTATGTCCATTTCTTACTGTGTCCGATTATCACTGTGTTCGATTGGCAATGTGTCCAATTGTCACTGTGTCCAATTAGCACTGTGCCCGATTTATTCTGTGCGCAACTGGGATTTCCCCTTCACGTTGCATTACTTCACGCCACGTTACATAAAGTCGATCGTAATCAGCCACATATACAACAACGTGTTTTAGGTTTCACGTCATTTCACGTCCTGTCGCGTCCCGTTACGTTATAAGGCATCACATAGTTTACAATTACAATATAAAAATAATTATTTTTTAGTTGGTTTTGAACACAGCATTCCTTTTTTTGTGTATGTATGTACATTAATATACATATATAATTGTGTACAATAATATATATACAAATTTACATTACCTGCAAAGAAATCAAAGAAAATTTATAAGCTTGTTTCAGTTTGACATAATCACCAGAAACTTCTATAGAAATTTGTGATTGCCACTATTATTATACTATTGGCAAATATCATATAAAAACCATACTGGACATAATGCAGCAATATAACAAAGTAAAAGTTCTATAATAATAGAATTTATAACAGTAATTTATTTCTTTGCAGGAAAGAATTTGTACAAAACAGTCTTTGCAATGATAGTACATTCGCAGATAGGAAGTAACAATAAAACAATAGACGCCATAGCAACTAACACATCGACAACAAATGCAGCAACGATGGATTATACAGGGTGTTTTAAAATTAAGTGCATTAAATTTGTGTAATGAAAGAAGAAATCAATACAAGCATTTTAAGTATAGGAACCATGGGTCGGCGACGCTTCGTTACGGCGTTATAAGCGTATAAAGTAAATCGTCACAAGTACTACGCCCGCGTTGTAGTTTGTTTGCCTCTCGTGTGTTGACTTCTCAAGGTGCTTGCAAGTTCTTTCTTTCACTTTCCTCGTGTTTTCTCAGCCAAGCTGTAGTGATCACGTTGTCAGTCGAGCTGTGCTACTCACAGTGAGAAACGAGTAGCTGGTAATAAACGAGTAGCTTTATTTTCTTTGAAATAATCATGAACCGCCACAATGGATACACTTGGGAGGAACTCGCAGACATACACTTAACTTTTGGCGCTGCTGGAGGCAACTGTGCGCTCGCTCAGAGGATGTATCAAGAAAGATACCCGAACAGAAGACTGCCGAACCGGAGGACTTTTGTTAACGTTGATCAACGTCTGAGGGAAACGGGATCATTGCAATCGAGGATGTACAACGCAGGGAGAAATAGGTCAACACGTACTCCACAGTTTGAGGAAGAAGTATTAGAGCAATTTGAAGATAATCCATCAACAAGTACTAGAATTATTGCACGCGAGCTCCATGTTAATAACAGTCTTGTTTGGAATATTGTCCATGACAATTTGCTTCATACGTTTCATCGGCAAAAGGTGCAAGCTCTTCGCCCCGATGATTTTCCGGCTCGTGTTGCCTTTGTTAATTGGTTTCTGCAATAAAGAGCTTTCCAACCTAAATTTCCAGCTTGTGTTTTGTTTACCGACGAAGCAAGCTTCACGCGTGAAGCCATCGTTAACACTCACAACAGTCATGTGTGGGCTGAAGATAATCCACATGCCACTTTAATTCGTGGTCACCAAGAACGTTTTACGGTGAATGTGTGGGCGGGAATACTTAATGATTTCTTAATCGGGCCCTACCTTATGCCTTTCAGGCTTAATGGGCGCAATTCTGGTATTCCTGCAGCAAGTCCTGCCGGAACTTATGGAAGACGTACCGCTCGCAATTAGAAGGGTCATGTGGTTTTAGCACGACGGTGCTCCACCGCACTTTACGGCTGAAGTACGCAATCACCTGACAGATACTTTTGGCGACAGATGGATTAGGCGGGGTGAACCTGTTACGTGGCCTGCAAAATCACCAGATTTAACGCCTCTCGATTTCTTCTTCGGGGGTGCAATGAAAAGTATGATTTATTCTGAACAAGTCAAATCTGAGGAGGATCTGGTCGCTCGCATCGTTGAGGCATCTGAAACCATCCGACACATGCCTGAAATATTCCAAAGAACGCGACAGTCATTGCTCCGTTGCTATGACTTTTGCCGTAACATTGGCGGTCGTAACTTTGAACATTTACTGTAAACATGTCAAATTAACAGAATAAAATAATTGCATCGCAGACGTTATAACGATTTAGTTTAAACGCCCATAACGCCGTAACAAAGCGTCGCCGACCCATGGTTCCTATACTTAAAATGCTTGTATTGATTCCTTTTTTCATTACACAAATTTAATGCACTTAATTTTAAAACACCCTGTATAGTTCCGATATGGGTAATTCGACAATTATGGAAGAGTCAAGTGTCAACGATAGGTACCTTGCAAATGGATAAATCACAACTCATCATACAAATGAATGATATAGAATCTCAGCTATCTGACAGAAATATTGACATAAAATCGTTGTCTTCTACTAGCTTTGACACGTTTAGCTGTGAAACTGACGTTCCATTAAAAATTTTGCCAAGCAATACACCGAAGAAAATCTGTTGTGCCGCCCTGCGGGTTCTTGCAGGTTGGCACTTGGGTACGTCGATCCGCGAGGATGGAGAGGAAAGGTTCACAACACTCGCGACTTTTTCTTTAATCGAATAATTTTATTCTCCTGAATACACGTCTCGTGTTTTATATGCTATCGCGTTACGGACTTTGTGTAGAGATTTGTATTTAAAGTGGAGTCGTGCACGTTTGACTGGCTGATTTCCCGATTGCCTGATTGCCTCCTTGCTGGGGTTTATATTCCATTTTGATACTGTTTACTTAAAGTTTTTAGTGGGTTGCAGTGCAACTCAGATTTCGGCAATCAGGTCATCGGTTTAGTAATCAGGGGTCGATGCGTATTAGTTGCATCGGGCCGATTACTAAATCGGGGTTGAATGTGTCAGCAATTTGGAAATCAGGCCGATTATCAAATCGGGTCGAGCTGATTTCCGAATTTTAACGATTTCTTAATTCATATGGGACTTACAATATCCCTCCCCCCATGGAAAAAAAAAACTGAGGCTTGGAGTTTCTCTGAGACGAAGTATCTCTTACATAAATATGCAAATAATTTAAAATTTAAGTTGCCTTTTTTTTCGATGGAGTTTACAATTATTTTCGATTTTGCTGCATTAATACGGAAGTTTCGCTCGCTTTCTTTTTATTATCCATACCGTTATCTTTATGATTTCTAGCACGATTACAATTATAACACTAGAACCTACGGGATACATTATGTTTTTATGTATAAGTATATTATTTTCATTATTTTCTGACTCTTTGTTTACTTCGTCGAGTTTCATACTTAGATACTTAAGCTCGTTCGGGTTTTGACTATTCTTTTTTAGTTGTATTTTTCCTGGCTTATTTTCTAGTCGTGGGGTATCCCGCTATAAGGTTATATTAACATTTGATACATATGTTTCAACGAGATTGGTGCCGATAATTGATATAGATTTTATTACAACATTAGCGGTCACCAATTTACAATTATTCTTTAGTGCTATTTTTCCCGTATTTTTATGATCTCTTTAGATTCCAGGTAGCCATCGTAAAGTATAGTTATTTTTTCTTCCTTTGGCGCGGAGTATAGCCACGAGCTTTTCGTCCTCACCAAAAGAACATATTTCGCTATGGTGTATTCGGTATTACATTGCTTATAATGATTGCTATCCTGTAGATACATTTGTATTTTGCAAATAGAGTCTGGATTTATTTTATGTATAGCAAAGCTTTGTTTGCATAAATATTCTGAATCTAATTTGACGCATTTTCGAAGATCTTCGTCGGTTAGTGTTACATAGGTATGCCTATCGGTGTCTACTGCTATCCAACGGTTTTTTACTTCTATCGATACAAATATACTTTCGTGATCATATACTGGTAACGGTATTACATTCAAGATTTTGTACGTGGGTAATGTGCCTAATGGGAATCGCAATATAGAATAAATATTCATGTAATCACAATACGCGGTAGTAGTTGTGGCCTTCTCTATTCTGAACCACTCTTGACTTTGGAGGGTGAAAGGAAAGTATAATCCCTGCGGCAATCCCGCTGCCGCTTCTTGGAGATTTGCTATTATTTGATCAACGGGCATAATTTTTGGATGTAAATTATCTACTTTTATGTATGCTACACGCAGAAAATTTTTCTCGAAGATACAAGTATACACAAACAAAGTAAATACCATACTAATCTTGCACGGCTAGGATATAGTCATAATATGCAAAAGATTTCAAGAAAGTATAGGAAATTTAGAGAGCAAAGAATAAAACTATACGCAGAAGTAAATATTTCCATCAAGTATGGGACTTTTTCGAGAGCGCGTTTTAATAATGTACTATGACACTGTATGTGTACAGTCGCGTGTTTGCCTGAAAAAACCCGCTCTCTCAGGCGGTCACCCATCCGAGTGTGGTACCACGACAACGTCGCTTAACCTTTTTGATGAATGGACTAGTGGTGATCCTCTGACTCTGATGCTTCCTTCTTAATATGTATAATTGCTTTAATGGTAATAAAAATACTGAGGATATTTAAATTTTATATATATAAGTACTTATATATATGTATATACACACTTTTCAGTGATAATTTCATTTATTTGGTATTTCTTTAAAACCATTTTTTAACAATATAATTTTTGCTTTCACTAAGCCTAACGCAATGCGTTACAACAGAATCAAATAAATTGTTCTTAGTTAAATAAACCCACTCAAAACAAGTATTATCATAAATTTTGTAGGACTGTACATGTTCATCTAGATAGCACTGTAACATTTTTTTAGTTAAAATAACAAAGTTGTTTTGTTCTTTATTAATAATAATAGTGTGCACAAAATAAAAATCTACTCCTTCGTTGAATGTAACGATAACAGCTCTTTTGTAACGTCTAAATAAGTGTATAATTTACTTGTGAAATTAATAATTTCTTTATGTTCCTCAAATTTTACGTTTGTCGCTTCACTAGTATTGTTGCCATCGTTTTGTGGAACTTGTGTACTTATCGCTGGTATCGCTATACATTGTGCTTTTCACTTCACACTTCACATACACGAAATTGATGATTGTACGCTGTCCGCGTGTCCGCGGTTACTGTCGCATTTTTATAAAGAACATGGACTATTGCCAGATACGGAAGGAATATTTCTATACAGTTCACAGTAGGTACCACCCTAGATTATATTTTTTCTTATACTGTCTTAAGAAACAACGCGCAATTCAAGCTACAACGTCGAATATACACATATTAGTATGGGACTTTTTTTACTTTTCTCATATTTCCTTGTTAGTATGGCAAATTTATTTACTTTTAGGTTACAAGATGTATCTGATCAAACTATTACTTTTCTATTGTCATATATTAATTTCCGGTTGAATACGCGTATATCCTACCGGTGGGATGAAAATCTAGTAAATTTTATTATGAGTATTCTACATTATTCAAGAAAAATTTTCTGCGTGTAGATATTCTAACGTTTCTATCGTATCGCGCAGCAAGTCGCTTATCATCGCGTTGATGAGTGTGAAATGTTTGTCAAAGTCGTTTCGTCGACTGTGTATAATTACTAGTAGTGTGTATAGGCCGGTTCTGGGCCAGGGGGCAATGAGAGGGGGTGAGGGACGATGGGGTATTTGAGGGGCGAAGGGGTTGACGTCACGCGGGGAGGGGGGGGATGATTTGTCATGGTCAAGAATTGGGGGGGGGGTGATTTGGAGGGTGAAGGGGTTGACGTCACGCGGGGGGAGGGGTACCGCGTAAGGCAGCGTAGGGTCCGCGGGGGAAGGGTACCGCGTTAGGGCCGCGGGGAGAGGTGTACCGCGTTAAAGGTAGGGCCCGCCGCCGCCGCCCGCCCGCCCGCCAGCGTCGCCGTTCGCACTCTCTCAACCCGCCCGCCCGCTCGCTTCTTATCGCTCGCGAAGTTAAGAATAAATAAATAAAAGTTCAGGCATTTACTAACTTAGGATCGACGTACAACCCTCCGGTCGGTGGTGACATCCAGGGTCACTTCAAATATTACCATGGGATACACCTGAGGCACCTCGTACCGGAGAGAGGGTGTCGGAGACCTAACGGCCTCCACATACCGCGGCGGTGGCGATCGCGGTCCTTCCATTGCGGAAATATTTGCACCCCTTCGCGCAGCACGCACCAATACGTGCGCATGCATGAGTCACACGTCGACGGCACAAAATACAAGTTACACGCCTGACACCTCATTCTCGCACTTTTAATAAAAATTAGACAGATTTGCACATGTATGAGGTGCCATTTGACAATAGTTCTGCAAAAAATTAATCATACAGAATATAATAGCTCAGATTTGCCATGGCAAACCTAAGCTATTCTATTCTTAATAATTCATTTTTTCGCACCTTGTAACAAGTCGTTATCACACCACACCCCTCAGCGTAAGCCCCGGCTGCGACAACCTCTCTCGTATTCCAGCGGGTACTACGTAATTACAAGTCCAATCAATTATGATTTCTTTCTCGTGTCGCACCTTCTGCGATACGAGGAAGAAGCCATATGTGATTAAAGTTGCATTGACGTACCCGCGGCTTAGACCCCCGACACACAAACGCACTAACACAAAAACTGATGACTAAAAAACTTTAAAAACGCGAACGACGTTATAATACCGGCGAGCGACAGTTGCAGACTGAAGAGGAATTGTGGGAAGAAACCTCGCTAGAACGCTCGCTCGCTCTGTAAATACGAGACACCATAACCGAATAAGCGCCGTGATTCTTTCTATGAAGAGTCAAATATCACAGTTTAAGACGGGCATATCGGTTCATATTTCACGCCCGTAAACAAATAACGTCTCGCACTACAGAAGCGAGCGCCGATGTTCAGGCGAACGTTGCGTATATCGCTCGAGTAGAAAATAAAATTGTACGTCGTGATTTAGACCTGAAGAAAAACTTTTCATTTTTCTTTTACGTATTGTATGTATATTCATGCGAAGTGGATGGGAAAGGAGATATAAAATAAAACGTTGTAACGTACATATATGTTATACATTTACTCATGTTAACCTACTATATCAAAAGATCTCTTTCTCGATGCATCATACATAATGTCATCCATAGCATACGCTATTAGTTCGCAATCTACAATTGACGTTTGATCGTAAAGCGCAGATGAGCGCCGTCCACGTTCCATGATGCATCGCGATTTGAAATCCTCGGTTGTCGCCAAGGACCAATTCCACAAAGGAACCGTGTGGAGGTCTCACGCTGATCCCAATGTCCAAATATTTGTAAGCTGTACGTGTCAATGCGTATCGTCTGCTGAGTATACGCACCGCACGACGCTCCAACGAAGTGCTGTATAAAATAATAATAATAAAATTTGCAAAATTACAAAATAGGAGACTCTATAAATTAAACGAAACTTACTTGTTCTCACTCGATGGAGTTGCAGCTTCGGGAATCGGCACGTAATAATTCATGCGTATGCTACCACTGTTGCTTCCCTCAGCGGAATACATTGTTCACTCTCGGTTATGACAAGTCGACTGTTTGTACAAGCGGCTGATACAAGACTGACCAATCGCATAAAATTAACGGAGCTTATACGCGGCAACACCCTCCCCTTTTTTTAAAATTATGACGTGTTGGGGGAATAATGCTTCTAGAACGTATTCTGAGAAAAACTGTTTATCAAGGTTTTGGGCGAACGTGTTGGGACATGTTTCGCTGCATTAGTCGGTTATGACATCTGTTGTGCCGGTACGGGGTTGGAGCCGGCACTGGGTTCGGGATCCGTCGCAGGATGCAGAATAACACTCTCTAATGCCCTTGTTTCACTTGTTATTTAATAAACCGACTTTGATTTACAGAGATTGCTTAATTTCACTTCCCTGACTTGCGGGTGTTACAATGGTTGAATTTAGACGTTAGTCGGTACGCGTTTCGGTTTAGGACTGCCCGCGCGATCTTCCGAATCGGCGGTATTTATATTACCGGGTCGATGTTCTGTTGCTAACTCGGGGGCTCCCGAGTTAGCGTTGTCGTCAGCGCTCTGCGCTGACCTTCGCATCAGCGCTTTCGGTCAACCTGGAGTTGAACGCTCTGGGTTCCGGTGTCGGTTTGCATCGGATGATCGTCGTCCGATGCAAACGTCAGGTTTTTCGGCGGATTTCGTACTTGAGTTTAGTTGCTAGGGTCGGATTACTTATATCGTTGTGCGCTCACAACATCCCTCCCCCCGTGGAAGAAGAAAAACTGAGGTGTCGGAGGTTTTTCGTTATTTGCGTTTTTCTCTTCTCGGGAGGTTACATTCTACTTTTGTTGATTAATTTTTCTAGTCGTCGACGGAAATCGCTTCGTGTGTCTTTTTTTGTTTTCTTTTTTATCACCCATATGGTGATTACGATTCCTATTAGTAGTACACCTGTGGTCACGGAGCCCACGGGATAGATTACATATTTATTCGAGTACCAGTTTGCTTGATTGTTTTCTAATTTCTCGTCTATTTGTTCTAAGTTCAGGCTTAATTTCCTTAGTTCCGCGGGGTCGTTGATTACCGGTTCCAAATGTAATTCTATATCTGATTTTTTATTCTTTTCGTTATCTTTAGTTGTCGCTTTAATTGTTAAGTTAAATTGTGGTAGATTTTTTTGTATATATTTAATGTTCGTTTGTTTTTTCGTTCGTAGGGTTACGTCTGCTGTAGTCAGTTTACAATTGTCGTTTAGTTTTATTTTTCCTGTTCCTTTTATTTCAATTCTATTCTCTACTTGGTTGTTGCATTGTATCGTTATTTCTTGTTTAGACGGGGTGGAAAACAACCATGCTTGAGGTTCCGCTAGCGCTATCCAGAACGTCACGTGAGATCGGATGTGACGTTGTTCGCAGCTATTCTGGTGTCCCGGTGTCTTTACGTATATTTGCACCTCGCATGGTGCGTTCGCTGTTACAAAATATGTGGGGTGACTCATATCGCATATGAAATTCGAGTCGGCGTGTATGCATTTATTTAGGTCGTTTTCTTTTAGCGTGAGGTAGTTGCGATTCATTTTGTCTATTGCTATGAGTGTGTGAGTGGTTTCGGGAATCACAAATATGTTTTTATTATTGTGTATCGGTAGTGGATTTACCCGTACAATTTCGTAGTTTGGAAACGTTACAATGGGGAAAGATATAATAGTGTAAACTCCGGTTATTTCGTAATACGCACTTATTTTTACAAAATTTTGGATGGTATTCCAGTTTTCTATCTGTACTTTGAAAGGGAAATAGGTGCCTTGGGCAAGGTGTGCTGTTGCTTCTTTTAATTCCGATATAATTTGTTCAATTGGTAAAAGTCGTACGAGTAGTATGTCGTGTTTGGTGTAGGTCAAGTATTCTAAGACTTCTTCAACGTCGTTTATTAGTTTATTCATTATCGCGGTTATCACCAACAAGTGTTCGTCTATTTCTTCGCGGCCTATTAATTTTGACATTTTTTGTTGTACCCTTCTCGTAACGTTCGCTAGTAGATTTTCGTTGTTGTTTATTGCTTTCTGTAAGGTTTCTATATGTCCTAGTGTCGCGTTTATAATTTTGATCTGATTTCTTGCCGCGTGCTGTATCGTATTTTGCTGATTTTGTATTAGGTCTATCTGTTCCTGTATTCGTCGTGCGTCGTCGGCGTCCATTGTGCCGAATAGAGTTTTGCTTACTGTACCTATTGCGTCTATTAGTCCGCGTCGGTTTGTCGGTGGTTTGTATATTGTCTGTAGGCGTAATATTAGTTGCGTTAGTTTCGCGTTACTACTCTCTGTTATGCGGAGGATATTGGTGCATGCCTCTTGATTATTTTTATCTAATTTGTCGCATAGGTTCTTGGTTTGTTCTAGATATCGTTGTAATTGCTGGTATCGTATTCCGAAGGATGCTACATCGATTCTAATGGCCAATTTCCACGTTGCTTCTTGTAGCTGCATGGTCCCGATTTTTTCGAAATATATTCCTGGCTTGTCGCTAAATGATGTCACCGCGTAGGGTGACTTCGGTTCGGATGTCACTTCTTTCGCGAAGCATACGATGATAGTAGCTATCCTGCAACGTGAATTTGTTCTATCTTTACTTGTGCTGACGGTGGCTGTAACTAGATGCTACTTTTTAATCGCTTCGAGGGTCTTCGCTTTAGTCTACGTCTGTCCTCAGTCGTGAGCTATCGTCAACGGTTTTGTGAGAAGAAAAAAAAATTTTTTCTTATTATGTCTCCCCTGGAATTTACGCCAGTTTGTGCTAGTGCTGTGGACCCCGGTGAGGTCCCAGTGGACGAGGAGATCGATGGTCCTGTTTTGGACGTTCCTGTCCGGGGTCTGGGGCGCGCCTACTTGTATGCTGCTATGGTTGCGAGGGGATTCCGGCCCGGACTACATCCCGATGATCCCTGGATTTTCCATGAGCGCATTTTGCGTCAGGCCGGCATCGGTTGTCCTGTTGTTGGCCGGGGACGGAGTCCTGCCGTCCCTGGGGGGCGTGCCCGCTTCCTAGCTAGGTTCCAAAATACTTTTGTGGCCGGACGCGGCCATGGTGGGCCTCGTCGCGAGTGAGGTATGACTATTCTTATCTAATTATTTTTATCTTTATGGCTTGTTTTTTTGCGCTTAGTGTTTTTATTCTTCGATAAATGCTTTTAAACGGTTCGCATGCACGCGTATTGTTTTTCGCTTAATTTTAATCGTATAGTTGACATTGTCGTGTTTTTCCGTGATCACGTAGGGTCCTATCCATTGTGATTCCAGTTTCTTTGAGCGGCCTCGTCGTATCGTTTCGTCGTAAAGTAGCACCTTATCGCCTACTTTGAAGGTCGCCTTGTTGCTTTTTTTATCAAATTGTAGTTTCGATTTCGCTTTCTCGTCCTTCGTATTTTCTCTCGCGATTTGATTCGCTGCGCGGATCCGCTCTCGTAGTTCTTTCGCGTAATCCTCGTATGAATATGTTAATTTCGGTGGTTTTGTTAGAGCCGTCGGTAGGTCAGGTCGGTGCCCGTAGACCAATTCGAATGGCGTGAACCCGGTAGTAGAGTGTGGCGTCGTATTATATGTAAACATTGCGTATGGGAGCCATTCGTCCCAGTCAGTTTGGTCTTGGTTTACATAATGTCTCAGGTATTCGGCGAGAGTGCGATGCGATCTCTCTAGTGCGCCGTTACTCTCAGGGTGATATGCTGTTGTTTGAATTTTATCGATTTTCAGTAATTTGCACATATTTTTAAACATTTCGCTCGTGAAGTTTGTTCCTTGGTCCGTGAGAATTTTTTCGGGTATTCCATGTTCTAGCACTATTTTAGTGACGAATGCTTTGGCGATTGTATTCGCTTCCTGATTCTCTACGGGTATTGCTTTACTAAACTTCGTGAGATTATCTTGGAATGTCAAAATATATTTGTTTCCGTTATTTGTGATAGTCAACGGGCCTACGATATCGAGCGCGCATTTCTCGAACGGACGCTCGGGTGTATCTGTGATAATTAATGGCATCTTGGTTTTCCTACTTAACTTGTTCTTCTGACACAGTTCGCATTTACTTATGTAGTTTTCTATGTCTGTCGTAATTCCGTGCCAGTTGTGCCGTAATCGAATTCGGTTCAACGTTCGAGTGACTCCTTGATGCCCTCCTATGGGTGAGTCATGATACTCGAATAATATCTGCCGCTTTTCTTCCTCGGTGTATTCCCTTGGCGTGTCCTCTTCTTGTTGTGTCATATGTATCGCCGGCGTCTCCGTTATCGGGTTTCGACTCAGCGCATCGGCGTTGACGTTATTCTTTCCTGCTTTATGCACGATCTCATAGTCGTACTCCTCTAATTTTAATCTCCACCGGATTAATCTCGATCCGGGGTCGGTTACATTGAATAGCCATATCAGTGGCTTATGGTCGGTTATTATTTTAAACCTAGTACCGTATAAATAGGGGCGGAAATGTTTAACCGCCCATACGATCGCTAATAATTCTTTTTCGGTCGTGTTATAATTTTGTTCTGCCTTACACAAAACTCTGCTGGCGTAAGCAATCGGCCGATCTTGGCCTACTGGCCCCTGCGACAGTACGGCTCCGATGGCGTAATCGGATGCGTCTGTCGTCACCAGGAATTCTTGATTGAAATCTGGGTAATTCAATACGGGTGCCGTCGTTAATTTTTCTTTTAATAGATCGAACGCATTTTGCTGTTCGACCGTCCAAACGAATTTTTCGTCCTTTTTTGTGAGTTTGGTTAGTGGTTTGGCTATTTTGGAAAAATTATTTATAAATTTTCGGTAGTATCCTGCTAGACCGATAAACGATTGGATATCTTTTATTCTTTTGGGAGTCGGAAACTCTCTTACTGCTTGCAGTTTGGTCGGGTCTGGCGATATCCCTTCTTCTGAAATTACGTGTCCTAGATAAACTACCTCTTTTCTTAAGAATGCGCACTTGTCAGGCTGTAGCTTTAAATTAAATTGCCGGAGTCTTATTAGCACCGCGATTAGTCGCTTCAGGTGCTCCTTCAAGGATGCTCCGTATATTACTATGTCGTCTATATAAACGAAACATTTTAACCCTAGTAGTCCGGCTAGTACTGCGTACATTAGCCGTTGAAATGCGGCTGGCGCGTTTTTCAAACCGAACGGCATTCGGTTGAATTCGAAATGTCCGTCCGGGGTGGAGAATGCTGTCTTCTGCTTGTGATCTTCGCGCATCGGAATTTGATGGTATCCCGAGGCTAAATCTAACACCGTAAAATACTTCGCGTTACCTAGCTGGTCGAGTATGTCGGTGATATTCGGCATGGGGAAGGAATCTCCCATCGTCAGGTCGTTCGCTTTTCTGAAATCGATCACGACGCGAAATCTAATTTTTCCGGACGCGTCAGGCTTTTTCGGGACAACTATTATTGGTGCGTTCCATTGACTCGTGCTGGGGCGAATTATTCCTTTGTCTAGCATTTTCTGTATTTGCCGTTTGACTTCGGCCTTATGCTTCTCAGGTAACCGATACGGTTTCACGTTCGCTGACGCGCTATCTGGGCGCGTATTTATTTCGTGCTCAATGGCTGTGGTCGCACTTAAAGTGTCTCCTTCTAGAAAAAAAACGTCGCAGAATTCATCGCATATTAATTCGACTTCTTTGCGTTCTTCCTCGTTCAGATGTTCGGTTTGTATTTGATCGCGTAATTTTTTCTGTCTCTCGGTGACAGGTTCGCGCTCTTCGTTCGCTTGTAACGTGAGCATGTTCGCGGCGTCGTTCGCCGGCACGTCTTCTAGTGTTACGTGTGGAGTGAGGAGCTCCACCGGCTTGTCCGTCACGTTCAACACGCTGACTGGGCAAGTGAATTCGACGGGTTTTACTAGACAATGCCCGATAAATACTCCTGGCGCAAGCTCGCCGCTCCTCACGATGCCTACCCGATTATGATCGGTGGTTGCCTTCACGATTGTCTCGCTGTGAGGGGGTAAGATTACCTTTCGAAATGGCCGGAGTTTGAATATAGTTTTTCCTATTTTGACATGTTTCGACGCGTTCGAGATATCGGCCTTGTGTTTGGTAAGGAAGTCGTTCCCGAGTATCCCTTCGTACTCTATCGGGAAATCGTCCTTCACTACATACATGGTATGTCGAATCTTCCTTTTTCCGAGGTCCACCGTGGCCTTAATTTTTCCAAGCGTATGGATCTGATGTCCGGTCACGCCTATTAGAGCTAGACGTTCCTCCTTTATCATCGTTTTGCCCTTTAGGTTTCCTACCTTAATAAGGGTCAGAGTCGCTCCCGAATCGAGTAAAAAATTCATCTCGCCTCTTTCTGCCTCTTGAATCGGCAGTGTAATCATGTCTAACGGGCCCACTTTATGCTTCTCCGTTATCTGGGTCACCCGATACTCTTCTGCGGCACGCGCTTTAGTCTGTCGCGGTCTCTCCTCTTCCTCTTCGCTACTGCTGGCGGTCGATGATTCATCGCTCGTCGCTTGCGCTTTGTGCTTCCTTATCGCGCTCACGGGCGCTTGCTTTGCGCTGCTCGCTTTCGCTTTACGTGATCCGTCCGCTCTAGGCCGTCCGTTCAACCACCAGCATTCTTCTCGCTTGTGCCCGATTTTCTTGCAGTGGCTGCACTCCACCGCATTTATTCCGTTGGGCTTGTCCGCCCTTGGTAAAGCGAATTTGTTTGCTTGCCGGCTCGGACGGCAATCTCGCCCGTAATGGCCGGTCTTTCCGCACTTATGGCACTCCCCTGGTGTACTTCTCGGGTTTCGGGCATTTTCTGCGGAAAATTTATTTTTTGATGATGCCGGCCCATGTCTCGGGAAGGGCCCTCTGACTTTTTCCTCCGCACTAGCGCCGGTTATCGCTTCTTGTAGGCTCGTGTATCTCTGCGCTCGTACTAGCATTTTAATGTCCTCGTGCAGCCCGATCTGGAAATTATGTAGGGCTTGCATCTTGATGCTTTCCAGGATCGCCTTCTGTTGCTCCTGCGTGTGCCCTTGGCCTTCCTCCATGGCCTCGTATAGTTCGCGGGCGAGTTTCTCTACTCGACGCCCGAATTCTTGCGCTCTTTTGCCTGGTTTTTGCTTCAGGGAATTAAATTCTAATTGTAGGTGCGTCATGCCTCGCTTTCCGAGGTATTCGGTTTCTAGCTCGCGTTTCAGCTGCTCGAAATCGCGTATATCGCGCGTATCGAAATCGGTCATGGCTTTGCCTTTGAATTTTGTACATAGGATAGCTTCTAATAACATGGCTTCGTCCGCGGGCTGTATGTTTTTCATCGCGTATGTACTCGCATTTATGAATTCGCGAACTCGCTCTCTCGATTCTCCGTTAATTTCGGGGACCATATTTCGGGCTTCCTTTAGGCTGAGGAACCCTATATTGTGTCCCGGCTGGTTTCTAACGTCGCTCGTCGTGCGCCCGTAGGTCACGTCCAGGGGGCCCTGGCTACGTACCCGGCGGTCGAGCGCGTTGGTGTGATCGTACGCGGCGTTTTCTACTCGTCTCATACGGTTTTGTAGTTCGCGGATAGCGCGAAGGATTTCGGTCGAACGATCGAATTCGGCCGCCGCGGATTGATCCATGCGCTCCTGCATGTCGCGCATCAAATGTAGTATGTCGGTAATTAAGGAGGCATCCGGCACTCCTGTTTGTGTTGGCTCGGCGGGTCGCGGTTGGTCTCTTTCGGACGGTCGCGGATTTGCCGCTCGCAGCCGGTTAATTTCCTCGCCCACCTACTCGGGGGTCACGTCGACGCGTGCTTCGAGGTTCGTTGTCGTCCTTTGTTGGCTCATTTTGAGAGCTTTGGGAGTATAATCCTTTTCGGTAGGATCGAACACGTCGCTGTCGTATGACGTTAGCGAGAATTCTCCTCTCCCGGAGTTATTGCCTTGTGTATCGGCTGAGGTGTCAGAACGTGCGTCTGTGACGGTTGGGTGCAGCCTAAGTACGTCGCGTTCGTTTTCGTCGCTATTCGCGATGTCGTTTTCGTCGCTATTCGCGATGTCGTGTTCGTCGCTATTCGCGATGTCGTTTTCGTCGCTATTCGCGGTTTCGTTTTCGTCTGTGCCCGCTGTATCTCTCTCGTGGTTGTCTCGGGGACAGTCGAGATCGCCTAACAGACTAGTATCCGTGAAGGAAAATTCGCGTTCTAGTATTACGTTCGGGTGCAATTCGAGTACCGGTGATTCTTCGGTCGAGAATCGCGATTCTAAATTTCGTCGGATGGGGTCTAGAACGGAGCTATCCGCATGTGATATGGCGCGAGAGTGATATCGGCTACGCTCGGTAGCTTGATGCGCTCGCTCGCTTAAAACAAACGACGCGTTTCTAGCGGGGCGGTTATGTTCGCCCTCCGACATTTACAGGGTTAGCGCCTTCAATTTCGTACGTCGGTGCTGAAACATCGCTCGCGAAAACTTTCAATTCGTCGCTCGCGATAGTACGTAACATGGAACGGACTTACAGTACGGTCGCACGCATGGTGTCCGCTTTCTGCTGTCGCCGCGTCGGAGTCCGGCAGGGCCGCTTCGCTGCTCCGCGTTCTCTCTGCTTCGCGGGGTCTCGACTGCGCTGCTCCGCTGTCCGGCTGGGTGCGTCCCTGGGGCGCTGCCTCGGCTGTTGAGTCCGTGCGGTAGGTCGGGGCCTCTCCGGTGTCACTGTTGCACTCGGGGCTGCTACCGCTGTCTCCGTCACTCTGGCTTTATGTATGGCGGGGCAGTCACCGCTGTCTCTTTCTCGCTTGGGATTCTGGCGGGCTTCTCCTCTCTGGGATGCTTCTCCGCTCTTACTAAATCGAGCTCTCTGATTTGCAGACGTCTCTCAGGCAGGATGTCCTCTGGTCCTGTTGGCAGGATCCCACCGCTGCCACCAAATGTTGTGCCGGTACGGGGTTGGAGCCGGCACTGGGATTCGGGATCCGTCGCAGGATGCAGAATAACACTCTCTAATGCCCTTGTTTCACTTGTTATTTAATAAACCGACTTTGATTTACAGAGATTGCTTAATTTCACTACCCTGACTTGCGAGTGTTACAATGGTTGAATTTAGACGTTAGTCGGTACGCGTTTCGGTTTAGGACTGCCCGCGCGATCTTCCGAATCGGCGGTATTTATATTACCGGGTCGATGTTCTGTTGCTAACTCGGGGGCTCCCGAGTTAGCGTTGTCGTCAGCGCTCTGCGCTGACCTTCGCATCAGCGCTTTCGGTCAACCTGGAGTTGAACGCTCTGGGTTCCGGTGTCGGTTTGCATCGGATGATCGTCGTCCGATGCAAACGTCAGGTTTTTCGGCGGATTTCGTACTTGAGTTTAGTTGCTAGGGTCGGATTACTTATATCGTTGGGCGCTCACAACACATCGCTTATTGTCAAGCGAACGTATTGTTCAGGCGGATTAAAGATAAAATATCCGCGATTAAATATCTGAGATAAAAAATGTTTGTCTCGATGATTTAACCGTTGCGGTGTCGCGGTCATAATAATTATTTTTTCTAGGAAGACTTGTTTATCGGGGGTTTTGGTTAACGTTTCGGGACATGTTTCACGGTGCCATTCAATTATGGCGTCGTGGTGTCCTTTGGTGTCCTCTTTATCACCCTTCTTCTAGGAAGACATGTTTATCGGGGGTTTCGGTTAACGTTTCGGGGCATGTTTCACGGTGCCATTTGATTATGGCGTCGCGGTGTCCTCTTTATCACCTTTCTTCTAGGAAGAATTGTTTATCGGGGCTGCGTATCAGGACATGTTTTGCGGCGTCACTCGGCTATGCCGTTGCGATGTCCTCTGGTGTCCTCTTTATCGTTTATCGAGGCATATTTCGCAACGCCATTCGGTTATGGCGTCGCGTATTACAAAGCGAGCGCCGAGGTCCGGCTGCCGGAATTTGTATACAAAATAGCGCGTAAGCAGAACGCAACGTCTAAGGGATATTACCTTTCTGTAACGCATATGATAAACAATAGATCTGATGACACTATGCAGTAGATAGAAGAAGAAGAAACGATACTCTAATTGGAAGGAGAGAAAAGAATGATAGATGAAATATATAACGAGAATGAAGCGCGTCAGAATCACAGTATATGATTTGGAAGTTCGCGCGACGGTATATCGGTTGAAAAAAAGAAGGTAATTATTTACAAAAAGACCCCACCCGCCAATGACCTTGACCTTGACATATGTTGTCAAGGTCACTCTCCTGAGTGACCTTCAGAAGGTTTTAGTCGGCGGTCATTGTTTACTAAAAAGTTATTAACAAAAAAAAATTGAAAATATAACAGTTATTTTGAGTACTAATAGACATAAATGACTAATATTTATGTGGAAATAGTACATGTATGAACAAAGGAAAGTAAGTTAAAGTAGCGAATTGTTGGTATATTGAATGAAAAATTAAAGCAGAGAATAGAGAGTATGTGCTTCAACTTACAAAGCACATACTTGTAAAGCGCGTCACTAACCTATAGGTTAGTGGGGCGCTTTACAAGTGTGTGCTTTGTATGTGCTTCAACTTACAAAGCACATTCTTGTAAAGCGCGCCACTAACCTATAGGTTTTGTCAATAACCAACTATTATCTGCTTTAACAAAGGTTTAACATGCTTTTGCCATGATTAAAGCAGAGAATACTTGTATTCACGCTTCCTAATACATAAAATAGTGTATATACTTTTCAATATATCAACTATTCTCTGCTTTAAATAACTTTCCTTTCAATATACCAGCAATTCACTGCTTTAAATAACTCCCCACCAAAGTTTTTTTGTTTTTAACTTTTTAATAAACAATGACCGCCAGCTAAAACCTTCTGAAAATCACTCGGGAGAGTGACCTTGACAACATATGTCAAGGTCAAGGTCATTGGCGGGTGGGGTCCTTTTGTAAATAATTACCAAAAAGAAAAGTGAGTACTTGGTGATTTTTTTGTGTGTGCCAAGTGTTCGGTATAGAAAAAAGATTGTTTATGAGAATCTACAAAAATGGAAATAGAGACAATAGACTTGGCTGAGTTGTCCGACGACGAGCGGATGGAAATAGATACAATAGACTTATCTGAATCGTCCGACGAAGAGCAGATGCAAATAGAGATAGTGCAAGACTTACAATTAGAATTAAATGAGTTGCCCGATAAAGAGTTAATGGAAATTATAGACGATAATTTCGAGGCAATAGTAGACGAATCATCTGACGAAGAACACGCGTTGTCAGATGACAGTGACTATATCAGTGACCTTTCAGGAGAAGTTCTTACGGAAACTGTCGAAAGGAGAGTGCCTAACGCGGAAATCATTGCGCTGAACGGACGTACAAAGTGTTGCGCCATAAACTGTTATTATTCCACGGGTGGTGCCCTAGCCGTGTTTACCTCGTGTATGATCAGACTGGCAGACGCGGGTGTCGGGGACATGTATGCTGTTCGAGAGCATGTAACTGAGCTACACGATGCGATATCGGAAGAATCCTGCTCCGACTGCAGACTGCCGATATATGTGATCTTCCCCCGCAATATGTGCCCTATTTGTACACGTTGAAAAGACATTGCCAAGAATATCTGTATAAAGTGCACACCTTTACGCGAGCAACATGCTGAGAAGACCTTACTTACATAACTTTGAGGAAGACGAGTACTATAGAGGGCTCTGTCAACTCAAGAGGGAAGAGTATCATGATATTTTTCTTACACTATGGGAGCTCGAGCTGGATTCGCAAAGAGAAACGGAAGTGTATCGAACATTGCAGGTGCAGTGTAGCAACCATGAACTTGAAATATGCGAAACCACTGAATGCATATTCAAACCACAAGTCTATAGAGACGCAATTAAGTTTCCTTAATGGCAGCCTTATCGCGTGAGACGCGGTGTATAGACAATTGCGAAATGAATGTATAGAAGACTAAGAAGATAATGATCAAGACTTTTACAGTGCAAAGGACTTATATGGACAATACAAATTTATAACAAGATCGAGTATGGGCACGCAGAAATTTTATTCATTGACATTGATGCAGGTATTGGGAGGTGCATCGAATTTGTGGTGACAGACACCTCGCGATCTTTAACCTGTGCGTGTTTGGACAATCCTAGCCATACAAAGACGTTTTATAAAGGTTATGATGAGCGTCATAATTTTGAGACCTTGCTAGAGAATTATAAAGATGTCGCACGCTTCGATCATCATCATTTATCGTGTATGCGCTATCACGTTCAAAAGTATAAACAATCGTGTTCACGGTGCGGCAAAGCCGCGTGCAAGTGCTCCGTAGAAGTGTGACATGATTTGAAAACATTACTATAAAACAGAATAATAAATTTCTTTCGCCAGTAAAGAATAACAATTAAAGTAATTTAAATCGACCGTGACTGGCAATATATAACGTCTTTCCGATATGAACATTGAAAAAACTGTGAGCCAACTTGGTTTGTCGGATTCACACAGCACATTTTCGGATCAATCGTCAAGACATTACTAATTTCGACCATGGGTTTTGGTCAGTTGATGTAATTTTTAAATTAAATAGTTTAAATTTTTATTGCGAAAAAATATCACCCCAGCCAGGGTTTGAAACTGGAACCTCCCGTATACCGTGCGGGTGTCGTGCCAATTCGACCACTGGGGCTGTGGTGATATTTATCGCAATAACAACTATAAGATGGAGCACACCGATACTTCGGTCGACGGTGTATAATAAACAGAATAATAAATTTCTTTCGCCAGTAAAGAATATCAATTAAAGTAATTTAAATCGACCGTGACTGGCGATATACAACGTCTTTTTTTTTTCAATGTTTATATCGGAAAGACGTTATATATTTCCAGTCACGATTGATTTAAATTACTTTAATTGTTATCTTTACTGGCGAAAGAAAATTATTATTCTGTTTATTATACACCGTCGAGCGAAGTATCGGTGTGCTCCATCTTATAGTTGTTATTGCGATAAATATCACCACAGCCCCAGTGGTCGAATTGGCACGACACCCGCACGGTATACGGGAGGTTCCAGGTTCAAACCCTGGCTGGGGTGATATTTTTTCGCAATAAAAATTTAAACTGTTTAATTTAGAAATTACATCAACTGACCAAAACCCATGGTCGAAATGAATAATGTCTTGACGATTGATCCGGAAATGTGCTGTGTGAATCCGACAAACCAAGTTGGCTCACAGTTTTTTCAATGTTCATATCGGAAAGACGTTATATATTGCCAGTCACGGTCGATTTAAATTACTTTAATTATTACTATAAAACTCACAAACATGGAACATCTCAAGAAAATTGCGCGCGAACTGTTGTAGCAGTCGCGCCAAGTCGCTACCTTGAGCGAGTATTTCACGTGGGCGCAGCGATGCGAGGAAGCTGTTAAACAGCTCGAAGAGCATAGTCGCGCCAAGCGTCCGCGGCTCTGGCCTGGAGATAGGCATTCATTGGTGTCGAATGTCAGATTACTCGGGGGTGCGAGGATTTAATTAGACAGACGTTTTATACACAGCGGTGGTAATTTGGTGGTCGCGGACACCAGTAGTGGCGGTGGTAATAACGCGGAAAGACTCGTTTGGCGAGAGATTCATACCGCGTTCGAAAGCCGTATACGGACCGGTGCGGTGATTAACATAGACTATATTGAACCGCGACAATTTTTGGTGGACGCTGTTAGTGTAGTGGTCGACAAAGTGCAAGACGCTATACAAATACACAACAGCGTGAAAGTGAACAACGTGTTCAACGGTGAGTTTGTGACGGGCGATAAACGTGACAATAAGAGTATGAACACGAATAACTATGCCCTCTTTTGTACATCTGATATGCGCGAGTGGTACGAGCGACACGTTATCGAACCCACACTGGCGAAACTCGAAGAGTTCCAGGAGCGCGATAGCGGGTGGGCGTTATCGCGTATACTCGATCTTACGATCAACATCAATAGGTACAATCCTTTGCGCGCGGGATGTCACCTGAAATTACCGCAAGGAATATTGAGGAAGAAAGCGGTGATTAACGTGCAATCGATGGACAATGCGTATTTCGTGTGGTCGGTTGTAGCCGCGCTGTATCCAGTCGAGCAACATACATATCGGGAATCCTCGTACCCACATTATACAGCCGTTTTAAATTTACAAGACATTGAGTTTCCTATGTCTCTGAAAAAAATTAGTACATTCGAACGACTCAACGACGAGTCGATAAATGTATATAATATCGAGGGACATGAAACGCTAACCGTTCTCCCATTACGGCTCACCGACCGGAAGAGAGAAAAGCATGTCAATCTGCTGTACGTGCAAGACTCGCGAAACTACAACGTGGGACATTTCGCGTGGATCAAAAACCTGTCCCGCCTCGTAAGCTCGCAAATCAGTAGGAAAGAACACAGGAAATACTTTTGGCGATCGGTGAGTAATACATTTAAAAAAAAATGATATTATACAATATTTTATATTTATATAAAAGATATATTTAAAAATTGTAAATTTTTTGCAGATGTCTACATGTTAAAACACGGCGCACTTATTCTGGTGCTCGGCGAGAGGGCAGAGCGGCGAGTGCACTGGGGGCGAGTACTCGTGGTGCCGGTCACGCGATCCGCGAACAGTACCTGCTGCCTCACGGCAGTGAGCCGGGGCCGTGGTCACGATCCGCTGTCCGTCTTCCGAGAGGTGAGGGGATAGTCCGAAGTCCGTCACTGCGTTGGTCGCGAGATGCACAAGAAGAGAATAGCCAATAGAACACTTTTATCGCTTGACACAGTTAACCGTTGCAAGAGTCGCGCGGGGACACATCCGTCTTGCACGAAGAACCGACACAAGATGGCCGGGGCGGACTCGACCCTCCCGAGCCGTCCGTCCGCTCGATGTCTCCACCGATCGAGAGTGGCCCGGTCGGGCCGGTCTCTGGTTGGCCGGCTCGCGGCAATGGCCGCGCGGTGAAATTTGAATAATATTTTCCGAACACTACACTATTTCCACACGAGCGATAAGTTGCAATCGCACACGGTAGACTGCAGTGAGATAAACGACTGCGCCATCCGACTATCGAGCGAGGGCGACAAATGGTTGAGCTTCCGCAACTACAACAAAAAGGAGCGGCTTCCGTTCATCGTGTACGCCGATCTTGAATGCACCCTGGAGAAGATGGATGCAGATGAGAGAACGTCCACCTACGCATATCAATGCCACGAGGTACTTAGCGTCGGGTACTACGTGCAGTGCTCGTACGACGACTCGTTATCTACGTATCGGTTTCGCCGCGATAAGGATTGCGTCGCATGGTTCGCCAACGAACTCGAGGAATTAGCGCATCGCGTAAAGGGTATTTTATCCGCCAATGTCCCCATGGAGACGCTCTCGAAAGAACAGTGGCACGCATTTCACAGCGCGACGCACTGCCACATTTGCGAAAAACCGTTCGCGCCGGACGACGAGCGGGTACGCGATCATTGCCATCTGACCGGCCGCTACAGAGGTCCCGCGCATTCAAACTGTAATCTTAATTATAAAGACTCATATGTCATTCACGTAGTTTTTCCCAATTTATCCGGTTACGACGAACACTTTATTATAAAAGAAATACTCGTAGCTGCCACGTTCGAATGCTCGATCGACGTACTACCGTTAACGAAAGAAAAATATATCTCGTTCACGAAAAACGTCAAAGACACAGCCGACAAATCAGATTCGCGAAACAATATAAAGTTACGGTTCATCGATTCGTTAACATTTCTCAACACTAGTCTCGAAAAATTGGCATCCTTTCTCGATAAGGACAAGTTAAATATTGTACGTTCCAAATTTTCCGAATTATCAGTTCACGATTTAGAATTACTGACGCGAAAAGGCGTCTTTCCTTACAAATATGTGGATTGCGTGGAAAAGCTGCAGGACACGCGTTTACCGTCGCGCGAATTATTTTACAGTTCCTTGGTCGGTGACACTGTATCTGAAAGCGATTACGCGCACGCCGTGAACGTTTGGCAGCGGTTCTCCGTTCGAACCTTGGGTGAATACAGCAATCTGTATTTAAAAACGGATGTCTTGTTATTGGCCGACGTTTTCGAAAATTTCCGTGACAGTTGCATCAAAAGTTACGGACTAGATCCCGCTTATTATTACACATTGCCGGGTTTCACATGGGACGCTATGTTGAAACATACTCGCGCAAACTTTGAGTTGCTCACCGATATAGATATGGTTATGTTTATCGAACGCGGTATTCGCGGCGGTCTGAGTCAATGTTCAGGCAGATACGCGCGAGCCAATAACAAGTACATGCAGTCGTACGATCCATCGAAACCATTGTCATATCTAATGTATTTCGACGTAAACAACTTGTACGGTTGGGCAATGTGTCAACCACTACCGTACGCCGATTTTCGATGGGTCAAAGACGTTTCGAATTTTGATATTAACGCAATCGATACGAATTTGCCCACAGGTTATATTCTCGAGGTCGATCTGGAGTACCTGCAAAATAAACACGACGCGCACGTTGACCTACCATTCTGTTCGACGCGCGATATACCGCCAGGCGCGCGGCAGGCCAAGCTAGAGATGCCAATGGTGAAGTTTTGCCACTTTTGCCCGCTGCCTACGCGCATGGTGGGGACACGCACACAGCTGACGGAGCCGTGTACGTGTGCGCTGGGCGCTCGGCGGCGGCTCGGCGTGGCTCGGCCAGCTTCGGGCGGGTAGAAGAGCGCAGACATACACTTGGATGTCTCGTTCTTCTCCGAAAGCCGATTCGCATGCGAGTTGCTCTTATCCGTCTCGCCTTTCTTACGCGCTGCGTTCCGTTCAACTTCAAAAATTAATATCTCTGTTATATTTGTCGTAGAGAAATCTTTAAAAAATCATTTTAAAGCTAAGGAGACATTCTTTATGAGAAAAATAGTTTAAGTTACAAGAAAATGCAAATTCCAATTGGTATAAGCAATTGAAATGTCTAATTAATTTTTTCACTAAAAAGTAGGGGAGACCGGGGTGAGACCGTCAAGAGGGTGAAATCGTCAAATCAAATATCTCGGAACCTGTATATTGTGCGAACTCGCTATTAACATTGTAAACGCGTCTTATGGTACCCATGTGACCAACGGAGTTTTGGCAGGATACCTGCCGTGTTATGATTTTTACGAGGGCAAACGTGTTTTCGTAAGGTGAAAGTAAAATTTTCTGCGCGTGGAAATTTTGTAATATCTGCAATAATATTTGCTCTCCAAATCTCCAGGTACGTGATTATAAAGAGTAATGCATGCTGAACACGAATCCAGTGTAGTTTTTTCATTATCGTTCATGTCTAATATTTCGTGGGCGATCAAACCTGAAACTTGTGTTTGGGGCTAATTCGTCAGTCAGCACTCAGGGCGGGTCCGGCAGTCTCTTCACTGTGGCGCGCCGGGCGCACGACTTCAGTTTACGGCGATTTTAGGTTAGGTTTCCCTGTGTTGTCCGTTGCACGTGCGTCATTGTTAGTACATTGCAGGGAAATAATGATACGCACGTATCGTCGCAAAACGACTCCCGTCGGCAAGGAGCAACTAAAGAATGCAGTTGTGGCGGTGAAAAAAGATAAAATGAGCGCTTACGCAGCCGCAAAACGGTTCGGTGTCCCGAGAACCACGTTGAACGACTGGTTAAAAAAGAACCAGGATGAAATAGAACACGTAGATGACGTGGTCGTACGATATAAAGGAGGCTTATCGGAGAGTACTTAACAATTATTAATTTTTAAAAGCATGCATTCTGCTCAGCAAAGTTGATATTCATGCAACGTCTTAATTTCAAATGTAGGTTATGAACGCGGAAACTGAAAAAACTTTGGTGGAATACTTAGTACATTGCAACGATATGTACTTTGGGCTATCTGCGAAGGAAACCCGTGGTTTAGCTTTTGATTTAGCCAAAAAATTAAATCTGAAGATACCAGCATCGTGGGAAACCGCTCGCATGGCCGGTAAAGATTGGCTAAGCAGCTTTCTAATTATTTTTTAGTAATATGTTCCGCATAAAGGTTTTTAAAAATAAATTTTCACATTTTTCTCTTAAAAAACAATTATTAAAATGTATCCTATCATTTTTCAGGATTAGATGTACGTATTTCTATTGAAAATGCAGTGTGACGGATCCGCCCTGGGGGGGGGGGGGGGTGACGATTCAACCCCGCCATTTGTGAGATCTCAATTTTTCCACCGTTGTCGTTTTTGCTCTATACCGATTAAACAAAGCGACGTAGACAAAAATTTTCCATATAAATTTTGTAGCTAAAGGTTCATTCTTTACAATCGTATACCACATTTAACAAAAATTATTTATTTTGTTGTTAAAAATCGGCACCGAAAAAAAACTGCCGGTCTCGCCCCGGTCTCCCCTACAATTTTTAAAATTTTTAAAATAATGTTATCTTATTCTCTACTTCTCTCATTCTGAAAGTACACATATTTTTTATTATATGAAGAAACGATGGATTATATTTTTTATATAATTTTAATGACTGAGATGCCGTGTCGTGCTCGCGTCAATTGCTCATAACAATTGGAATTTGTAATTTCTTGTAACGTAAAGTATTTTCTTCAAAAAGATTGTCTCCTTAGCTTTAAATTGCTTTTATAAGGATCTCTCTACGACAAATATAACCAGAAATATTAATTTGTGAAGTTGACGACTTCTTTATATTTTACTAAAATTTTATTGCTTTAATACTTTAAGGTAGTCCTTTCATGAGAAAAAGTTTCAGATAGGTATCTAAATTTGAAATATGTTAAATATACAGTAATAAGGGGCATGTGTACGAAAAATCAGATAAGGTTATCGACACTTTACAAGAAATAAGTCATTCTAAATGTGCGTTCGCGGAGCGTGCTATTGTCATTCTATCCTTGTTTACATCTAATGAACGAGAAAGATAAAATGATGCAAATCGCCACGGCCGAGGTTTTCAACGAATAATACATGTACCTAGCGTCCAGATGAATACATTATTAATGTCTTAAAATATTCCCTGATGTTTCCGGATTTCATATGTACCTTGAAAATAAGGGCTTGCCGAATGTTTTGCTCTGATATATGAGGTTAAACGGAGACGGAGACACGGAGACGGAGACGTGATAACAAATTTGTAGGTTACTCGAGGCCAAATTGAGTCCAACCGCACTATTATTGTGATATTTTTTTAATTAGTAACTAATTAAATTATGCGTGTAAAATCATATTTTATATTATTATAATTATTTGGATGTTGCAATATGTTTGTTTTCAATTACCTCATGGCGGACTGTTACTTGACTAGGTGCTGCGAAAGGACTACCTTAATTGCTTACAACTTTTGCAAATATATATATATATTTCGGGCGAATAAAAAATACGTATCTGCTTATTTTATGTATATTTTATGTAAATAAAGTTTCACAATCAATTAAAAAAACACGAGATCATTTTTCGTCCGATTTGACGTGGAATATTGCCCATATGTATAATAATAATTATATGTATATATATATATATATATATATATATATATATATATATGTATATATATATATATATATATACATATATACATATAATTATTATTATACATATGGGCAATATTCCACGTCAAATCGGACGAAAAATGATGTATTTTTTTAAGGGTATAGCAAGATAAGGGAGGGTGTAGCGGCCCCCAAACAAAATTTATTTGGATTAGGGGCAATTTGAATGTTAATTGATAACATCCCTGGTAGAAATTTAATGCAGTTTTCGATTGGTTACTGGGAAGTTTAATGATCTTTTTCTAGTAACTGAACAGCAATCTATTTGAAATCCCAATCAAAATATATGTAACGCTTTTCAGTCAATTACTGCACAGAAAAAAATGTAAAAAATCTGAACTCAATTACTTAGCAGTAAAAGAACAATAATATAACCATATATCTGTGTCTTGATATATGTGTGTGTGTTTAATAATTTATTATTGTGTAAATGAAGTATTCTCTATATGACACTATCCATTTTCGTATCTCCTTTATTATTTTAAAGTTTTTATTAAACTCTGCGTATCTCAAAGCTATTTATAATTTTTTTATTTGTATCATTAAAATAATTTGAATAATTCTAAGGAATAAAATTAATATTAATAGTAACATAAGTAAAATAAATAAAGTAAATATAGTAATAAAAGTCTTTGTTACTCACATACCTTTCATTTACGTGTGTATCTTACTAATTTACTTCTAATCTTTGACAATTGTTATTTATAACCTCATCTCCTGATTAATTTTGCTCAGTTGCTATGCAGTATTTTTGGATATCAAGAGAAATCAGAAATACTAGATAATAATACTACAGTTTGGGTGTTCAGTTAAACTGCACAAATTTCTACCAGGGATTATCTGTGAGAATTCCATATCTCTTCTCGGCCCATTACCGGAATATCATAAAAAACGTATTTTTCACATTTTATTTTTTTTCTCTGTCGCTATTATAGATATCAATGATAAAGATAATATAAGCTGTCATCTCTCTAAGCAGTTCCTAAGTTTATAATTCGGTTACTTTTTGAATTATAAACTTAGGAACTGCTTAGAGAGATGACAGCTTATATTATCTTTATCATTGATATCTATAATAGCGACAGAGAAAAAAAATAAATTAGCTTATATTGGTTAACAGTCTAATTGGTTACTAGACTGTTTAATTATGTAAGTAAAGGACAAAAAATTCTCAAAGCAGGCTTATAATAAGTGAATGATTATTTACATATTTATTATAAATCACAATTTTATGTTTACTTTAAAAACTATAAGATTTATATACAATCACATATATTTATTTGTTGCAATATTTACAACAATTTAATCTTTATTACTATTCTCGTCAATAATTGGGTCAATTCTTTCAGTTTTAAAAATCTTTGATAAGATTCCTGCTGGTCTTACTATCCCTGCGCAGTGGAACGGACGATACGGCGCGGAGGCAATGATCGCGAAACCAAATTTCCATAGCAGAAGTATTTTTTCAGAAAATTTGGTTGCCATAGAAATGCGCAAACTCGAGGTGAAATTTAACAAACCTATCTACGTGGGTATGTGCATCCTCGACATATCCAAGACATGTTTATATGAATTTCATCACGAGTACATGTCCCCTCTGTATAGCGACAAGTGTAAAATTATTTATACCGACACGGACAGTTTGATCTATCATATAGAGTGCGAGGATGTGTATGAGAACGTGAAACGCGATATAGCTAGATTTGATTTGACGAGCGATTACCCGGTCGACAACGCGTACGATATACCGCTTGAGAACAAGAAAGTGCCAGGCTTGATGAAGGATGAAAATAACGGCGCGATCATGACTAAATTTGTCGGACTCAGAGCGAAAATGTACGCCTTGCGAGTCGATGGCAAAAAAGACACTAAGAGAGCAAAAGGTGTCAAGAATAACGTCGTAGCGCGTACTATAACGTTCGACGACTACACGCGGTGTCTGAACGACGAGATTGAAATGACTCGTCGCCAGTCGTGTATAAGATCGAAACTGCACCAAGTGCTTACAGTGTCCGAGACGAAAATCGCTCTGAGTCCGTACGACGACAAACGATATATCTTATCGGATTCGACCGATACGTTACCGTGGGGGCATTATCGAATCCCCTTGTAACTATATGTATATATGTATGTATGTAACGTTATGTATGTAACGTTATGTATGTAACGTTATGTATGTATGTATGTATGTATGTAACGTTATGTATGTATGTATGTATGTATGTATGTATGTATATATGTATGTATGTATGTATGTATGTATGTATGTATGTATGTGTATGTATGTATGTATGTATGTAACGTTATGTATGTATGTATGTACGTATGTACGTATGTACGTATGTACGTATGTACGTATGTACGTATGTACGTATGTACGTATGTACGTATGTACGTATGTACGTATGTATGTATGTATGTATGTATGCAATATAACGTATAACGTAACGTACAACGTAACGAATAACGTAACGTATAACGTAATGTTTAACGTATAACGTAACGTATAACGTAATGTATAACGTATAACGTAATGTATAACGTAACGTAACGTATAACGTATAACATAATGTAAGTATGTATGTATGTAATGTATGAAATATAACGTTTTATATTGAACATGATATTAATAAAGATATTGGATGTATGTATGTATGCAACATTTTATATTGGATGGGATATTAATAAAGATATTGATATAATATTTCATATTTCTTATATGTATTTTATATTTCATTTTCTACATATTTTTTTCTTAAATGTATTTTATATGTATTACATTTTTTAATGTATTTTTATGCAGTAAAAATAAATGTCTTTATATATTAAATCACGTTGTCCTTGTGTATCCATGAATTGTGCGATCCATCGAATCCCAACCATTTCACGTAAACTTCGTCACCCCTCCTGCGAAGTACTTTCTCCACGAGATACACGTCTGGATAAGCCGCGCGATGCAGTTCGTGCTCGTACAATCCGCCGGTGACAGATTTTCCTCGATAGTCCTCGAGTAGATAGGTTATGGGATTAGTACGCTAAACTTTAACAATTTTAAAAACCTCGGTCGTCCAATTCGGCGTGTAACCTTTCTCGAAAACAGTCTTGTACTTGCTGACGCGTACCAGGTTGCCTACTTTGAACTTTGCCGACCCGCGATTTTTATCTCGCTGTACACCGTGTTCAAGAGTCTTTCGGCGATCGCGGGAGTAACGTCGACGTGTCGCACGCCGATCGTTCGATGCTTGCGCGCGTTGTAATCCGATACGAGTCGCGATAACGCGTCGACCCACTTGTAAGTCCCATTGAGTGTGAACATCTTCCACATGTCATTCTTTAACGTGCAATTGATTCTCTCGACGACCGATGCCTTCATCACCGAACATGTAGAATAATGATTAATGCCGTGTTTTCTCGTAAGACGTTGCACGTCGGCGTTGTAAAATTCCTTCCCCATGTCGGTTTGCAAGTTTTTCGGACACCTCTTGCTGTCTCAAATTATTTTAGCGATAACGTCAGCTGTCTCGCTTCCGCCTTTACTCTTGAGCGGCACGGCCCATGCGTACTTGCTCAGCACATTGATGACGGTAAGTATATAGTGGTAGCCTCTGTTGAAACGCGAGTAAGGACGCATCTCGACGATGTCAGCCTGCCACAGGTCATCGTACCCACGCACGATGACGCGTCTTCGGGGAAAATTTCTTCTCGCCGGTGCGTGCAGTTCCTCGACGAGTCATCGCTTTTCGATATTTTTACGTCCATCGGATTTCGACAATCATGTTTTTTTTTTAACGATGCGTAATAATACGCGCAAAAAATTATATTATATCTAAAACTTCTTTTCTTTAACCAATCAATAGCCGTTTATTTTCGTTTCTTGTCACTCAATAGCGGTTTTTTCAGCTCTTCGTCGTTGTCGGCTTGTCGTCTGTTTCTGCTCATTAACCGTTCACAGCCGTTCTCGAACCATTCGTAGCCGTTTCTGAGCCGTTCATTGGTCGTTTGATAATTGTTCGATGACCGTTACTGAATCACCAGTTGCCCTTCGTCGTCGTCATTCATCAGCCTTTTGTAGCCTTTCCCGTATCGTTTGCCGCTGTCCATCGTTACTCAGATTTCATCGATCAAAAGATATGTGTCTCGAGCGCTTCTCGATTTGCGTCCAACACGGCTTGTGTATCTCGTTTGAGCGCGATCAGATTCGTTTCGATTTCCTCCAACTAATCTCTCAAAATTTTAACGCTATCTCTCAGAAGTCTAAGATTTGTTTCGAATTCAGTCTCCAATCGCGTTTTACGATGCTTCTCGAATTCCGCTTCGTCTCTCAAACTCTTAACGCTCTGTTCTACGTACAGTTTATTAACCGCGTCGCCGTCAGCCTCCGGTTGCGCCACGCGACGAATCTTGCGCGACTTTGCGCCAAAGTCCGTAGCGGTGCGACACAGAGCGTTATCGCGCACAAAATTTCTCATTAATCCGCTCCACTGATGGTACGAAACGGCGTTCGACGCGTCTCTGCTCTGCTCGAATATACCAAATTTGTTAATCGGAATTTCGACGCTGATTGAGCGGCTCGCTACCGCGCGGCACAATTTATAATAAGACCGGCTTCGCGAAGTTCCTCGATGATCGACAGGATCTCGTTGTCGTGAGCATTGTTGCCGGCGTGGCGCGAAGCGTCGAGCAATCGTAGACGATCCACCAGCTCGTTGGGGTCGTCCCAGTGCACGTAATCGATCTTATTGTTGGTTAGCGTCATCGCGCGAGGCGCGAATAATCCTTTTCCGGATTGTTTCTTTATGGATGCGGGCGGTATCAACTTCTTGATTATATTCGTGTACCTGTATCCCCTGTTGGACTTTACTCGCCTGAGAGGATCGTGATTGACTCTATGAGTGCTCGTCTCGAACAGTATATTCATGTATTTTTGCATATCCTCCTTCGTGTACATGTTTTTATCAGGCTTGTTTTTAAAGATCAATTCGTAAATACCAGGTGTGCCGATGTAACTTACGTCGCCGATATGTATGTTATCCACGCTGTCCACCTTGAAACGGTTATTACCGAGCATCATTCCATCGTTGCCGAGATAAACGCCGTACACGGTATCTATATCGCTCTTTGGCTTGACGTTCGTAACAACACCGATGTACTCTTGGCCCAATGGACCAAAGGTATTGTGCAACGCTTCTCGACCCTCCGGCGTTTCCAACTCTTTTCGAATAGACGGTCGCGAGCTCCGAGTCGTCCGTGAGTTCAAAAACAGGCATGTTTTCGGGTAATTTGAATTTTATTGTAGGCTGCATTTTTCTCGCCGTTACGTATGGCGGAGATGATATCGGTGGAGATGAGGTTATCGGTGTAGAGGTTATAAGTGGTACATCCAGTAAAGCTTTCGATCGTTTCGATTGGCTAGATTTACGCGGCGCCGGCGGATGATCCGATCATTTTCTCTTTCTCGGCGTCGCATCCTCGGAAAACGTTTCGATCTCAGCGTCGCTCTCCGGCTCCTCTTTCTTCACCGCGGTCGATTTGTCGGCGATCTTTTGCAACGGTTCGATGAGAGGCTTAAAGTGCGTGTCCAACTCAATGTCCTTCTCGATCTTACCGGTCTTCATAGCGCGATGTTTCTTGCTAATCGACTCGCTCGTTTTCGCAATCTTCTTCGCAACCTTCTCGCGCTCGCGGATATCCATGCTCTTGTCGATCGCGGCCATCGCGGAAATACGTAAAGTGATGATCTCTCCGACGTTTTATCTCGACGAGGTACCGACCACAACTGACCGCTTTTGTGGTATCGCGAACATGTTAAATCCTTTTCTGTATCGGCCATTGTTGAGCGAGCTGTCCTTGTCTATCACTACGAATCCATACTTGCGCTGCCAACATTCGCTGCACAGCGCGCTGAATTCATCGTACGACATGTCGGTATTCACGTGATCGTTGTACACGTGTTTCAGATTGGTGCCATCCTGTTTGGACAGGATCAGCAGGTTCGCGTTGTCGCGTATTAGATGTTTAGGCATTTTCTCGTACGTCTGGCAGAGATAAAAACTGTAGACGTTCCTACCCAATAAAAAGTACTCTCTCACGGTGTCTTGCTTGTCGCATGCCACGTCATCGAAAACGAATATCGAGTTTGGACACGCATCGCTCGGTGGAATGACGTCACTGTTGTTGGAGAACGTAAAGTATAGTCCAGTTGAGATAGCATTTGAAATGGAAAACAGTCTTGGACGCGATTTAAAAAAAAAATCTCGTCCGGGACTTTTTTCCATTTCAGCGATTTTTTCTGTCTATCTCGAATAGACTAGTAGCCGATTTCGTCGATCGACGTCAATAAATTCTCCAGATATCGATATTTCGGTTACTGAAGCGACTTTGAGTACACGTACACGTTCTCGAAACGTACACTGTGCGGGCTTTCCAACAAGCTTATCAGAACGTTGGTTTTACCACAATTCGAGGGACCGCAAATGATGGCGCGTATAGTGGTCGGTAGCATCGTACCGTGCCTGCGCTTCTCCGCGTTGCCCCCCATCGACCGTGACCTGTCGTCGCAGTTCGTCACGCGAATCGCCTGCGGTTGTCGCACAAATCTCACTTTTCGCATTGCTGAACGGAGGGCTGGATCGAGCGCCTATTTATAGGTGCGCGAAACCGCGAATCGCTCAGTAGCGGAAAAATGTTTGTCCTGTTATCAAGACCTTCCGATATTCGCGATTTCAGCGCCGAGCTGCTACAATTTGTACCAAAGGCTGTTCTGTTGCAATTGTGTGGCGATCACGTCCACCACGTGTGGGACAAGCTTCCGGAACATATAAAGGCGGATTCGGAGGTTCAGCAATATCGTCGGTGCTTAGAACATTATAATTTGCCACATCATCGAACGCACATCGACGGCCCGGCACCGTTGATAAAGAATTGCGGCGAATGTCAGCGAAAAAAAATAGGCAAAAGTCTGTTCAACCGCGCGATAGGCTCACTTCCAATCGAATTGCACATTTCCGGCTATCAGTTTTGCGGTCCGGGCACTCGGCTGAAGGAGCGATTAGCCAGAGGCGATCCTGGTGTAAATCCATTAGACGCGGCGTGTCGCGAGCACGACATAGCGTATTCGCGTAACAAAGATCGCACCGGGAGACGCGGCGGACAAGGTACTCGCCGACAAGGCGCTAGGACGTGTCATCGCGAGAGATTCGACTCTCGGAGAGAGAGCTGCCGCTACAGCCGTATGGACGGCCATGAATGCCAAGCGGAAATTAGGAATGGGTTTGCGAACCGTAAAAAAGAAGAAGAGGAGAGCGTCAAAAAAGCGGATACTTCCGGCGGCGAAACGAAGTGGCGTATTGCCGCTTCTACCGTTGCTGGGAGTTCTCGGTTCCCTGGCCGGCGGGGCGGCCGGGGTCGCAACGGCCGTGAACGCTCGCAAAACCGCGCGACGTCAGGTGGAAGAGATGCAACGTCACAATCGCGCCATGAAAGGCCGCGGACTTTATCTCGCTCCGTACAAACACGGACGGGGAGTTGCGTCGAAGAATAGGAGATAAAATTTAAAAAAACGTCAAAGAGACGTTAAAAATGCCCACAGGTATTGCGACTAACGTACAATTAAATCGACTGGCAAAACACATGCGCGTACCCTTCTTCAGGGGTGTTTTCATGCGTGACTCGTTACCGATTGGCGGTATACACCGAAACGAAAGCGGTATTGTAAATTTGGACGATACAGTGGGCCCCGGTACTCACTGGGTAGCGTACGCAAAAAGGGGAAACCGCGCGATGTATTTCGACAGTTTCGGTAATCTTCGACCGCCGAAAGAGTTGGTGCGATATTTCGGACCGAGCGTGACGAAGATAGAGTACAATCGCACGCCCGTTCAGACTTACGATCAGAACATCTGCGGACAATTGTGTCTGCGATTTCTCCTGACAATCGACGACGATCGGTGTGAATTTGAAACCTGACGGTGCGCCGTGGAGACTCAGTGTTAGTCGAACGGTTTTCCCGGCATGTCTATGACATTCACGCTGACCGGGAAGAGCAGCATCCTCGCGGTGCCCTACTTTCCCGCAGTAGATTTGAGCGACGGTGACTACGAGCTCGGTCTAACGGTTTTTGAAACTTATCACACGATACCAAACGTGAATTCTTCGATACTTCGACGAGGATGACACGAAAATTACGATACCCGAGGGATTGTACGAGATAGGAGCGATACATGAGTTTTTGAAACGGGCTGTTTCACGGAAACGCCCGCGATCCTTCTATCAGCAATAATCGTACATCAGTCGCGGATATCGCGCGAGAGGAGACTGCTCGCACGAACGGTGACGAGGACGATGACGACAACGCGGAATACGAGGATGATGAGGCTGTAAAATATCCGATAGTGCTCCGCGCTAATTACAACACGATGAAAAGCGAAATCAATTGCGCTTTCAGAGTAAATTTTATCAAACCAAACAACATTAGATCGCTGCTGGGATTCTCGTCGAAGCGTATATTGCAGCCTGGAAAATGGCACCGATCGGACCTACCGATTAATATCATCAATATAAACATTATCCGCGTAGAGTGTAACGTGACCGCGAGTGCGTACAGCAACGGCAAACCCGTTCACACGATACACGAATTTTCTCCGAGCGTGCCCCCAGGATATAAGATATCGGAAACACCGGCGCAGATCATTTACCTGCCGATCATCGCACGGAGCATTACGGATCTAACGGTACGCATCGTGGATCAGGACGGACGATTGCTCGATTTTCGAAGCGAAGAGATCACCGTCAGGTTGCGTACGACGGCGACAGCGATAACGCGCGTGAGTGTGCGCGACATATATGAGATGCTCGTGTTGAACGACACGAGAGATAACACTATTTACACTACGGTAGCGGTCAACGATATCGTTCGATCATCGTCATCACCAGCGTTAGGCTACGCTAAAAATACGAGAAAGAAGCTCACAGCTTTGGACGTTGAATTCTTACAATCTTTGGGATTCGCGGTGCGAAATATCTGAGGAATCATGACCGATATCCTTAACATCGGAAGCGAGCCGGTCTTTGACGATCGCATCGTCAAGATCGAGACTCACACGTACAACGCGTACGCCAACACAACGTTCGAGTATAGCGATGAGATACGAATACCCATACAACAACAGGATCTGTATACGTTGCCGTGGAAACGTTTTCTCTACGTCAAAGGAATATTGACGGTGAACAGAGTAGACGGCAAACCCGATAACGTGGTATTGGCGAATAATGCCGTCGCATTCTTGTTCGATGAGATTTGATACAAACTCGACGGTGTGGAGATTGATCGTAACAGAAACGTAGAAATAACAACAACGCTCAAAAACTACGCGTCGCTGTCTTTGGAAACGAGTACGATTCTGAAAAACGCCGGCTGGGATATGCTCAATAACGCGGACATTACTTCTACGCGAAGGAACTTTACTTTTCACGTACCGCTCAGTATGTTGCTGGGATTTTGCGAGGATTACAAACGCGTGGTGATCAACGCGCGTCACGAATTGATCTTGATACGATAGCGCAACGATAACAATTCCCTGGTGGTAAATCCGACGTTGAATCCTGCTATCAACGTACTCAAGATACAATGGCGAATGCCTCACGTGTTGCTGAACGAGATCAACAAACAGTCGATGCTGCGCGCCTTGGAAAACGGACGATATCTGGGTCTGAGTTTCCGTTCGTGGGATCTGTACGAGTATCCCCTGTTGCAGAACACGACCAAGCACTCGTGGGCTATCAAGACCGCGACTCAGCTCGAAAAACCGCGATACGTCATCTTTGCTCTGCAGACGGGCCGGAAGAACGTTATGACCAGGGAAATAACAACGTTCGATCATTGCAAATTGACCAACGTGAAACTTTATTTAAACTCTGAATTCTATCCGTACGATGATATGTGTAAATTTGGACTTTGGTAAAAACAGATGGGCGATTCTGTACGATATGTACGCGCGTTTCAGTAGAGCGTATTACGGATGCGAGCATGTCCAGCCGTGTCACGATGTCCCGAATTTTCTACATTACGTTCCAATAGTTGTCATCAATTGCTCTCGACAAAACAAATTTGTCAAAAATGCCACTGTTGTCAGAATAGAATTCGATTGTATGGAGAATGTACCGCCCGAATGGGAGAGGTGCACTTGGACACGGTACATTTGGACACCGTTCAATTGGACACGATCATTTGGACACGATCTATTGGACACCGTTCGTTTAGACACCGTTCATTTGGACACCGTTTATATGGACACCGTTCATTTGGACATGAAAATACGCGACTTGTGCACTTGGACACGAAAATGAGCGATCTGTGCACTTGGACACGAGAATGCGCGGCCTGTGCAGTTGGACAGGAGAATACGCGACCTGTTCACTTGGACACGAGAATGCGCGACCTGTTCACTTGGACACAAAAATACGCGGCCTGTGCAGTTGGACACGAAAATGAACGACCTGTGCACTTGGACACGAGAATGCGCGACCTGTTCACTTGGACACGAAAATGCGCGGCCTGTGCCGTTGAACACGAGATATTAAGCGAGGTCCACCCTGCCTACCTGCGGAGGGGGTGCGGGAGGGGGGCCGAAGGCCCCCCCTTGCACCCCCCCCCCCGCGTGTGTGTGTGTGTGTGTACACCATGTGGCTGCGACATATTTATCATCGAAAGTTATTTCGCATTTTTGTGTCCAAGTGAACAGGTCGCGCATTTTCGTGTCCAACTGCACAGCCCGCGCATTTTCGTGTCCAAGTGAACAGGTCGCGCATTTTCGTGTCCAAGTGAACAGGTCGCGTATTCTCGTGTCCAAGTGCACAGGTCGTTCATTTTCGTGTCCAAGTGCACAAGTCGCGTATTCTCGTGTCCAACTGCACAGGCCGCGCATTTTTGTGTCCAAGTGAACATTTCGCGCATTCTCGTGTCCAAGTGCACAGGTCGCGTATTTTCGTGTCCAAATGAACGGTGTCCATGTAAACGGTGTCCAAATGAACGGTGTTCAAACGAACAGTGTCCAATAGATCGTGTCCAAATGACCGTGTCCAAATAAACTGTGTCCAAATGTACCGTGTCCAAGTGCAGGCCTCTCCCTCCAGTGCCACATGATTCCGAGTTACAAACCGAACGATACGTTCGGCTGTTACAATGAAGTGAAAGACGCCCGGGTCGCATTTCTAACGACGACGAACTCGTCGAATGGTTGCTGGCGGAAGGTCTGCGGCCTCCGCATGGTGGACGAGGCTGGGGCAAACTAAGCTGTAGACGATAACTCCGGGAAATTCTACGATTGGTGCAGCATCGTCCCGCCAGGCGCGGACACGGGCGTCCGACAAATTAAGGTAAGAAATCGCGTTTTTTTGTGTTTTTTTCCAACGTTTTTGACGTGAAAACGCGGATTTCCAATCAATTAGCCGCAAAAAGATACGCGAGCGGGCGGGCGGGCTGGCGGGCGGGCGGATTGAAAGAGCGCGAACGGCGACGCTGGCGGCGGCGGCGGCGGCGGGCCCTACCCTAACGCGGTACACCTCACCCCGCGGCCCTAACGCGGTACCCTTCCCCCGCGGACCCTACGCGGCCTTAACGCGGTACCCCTCCCCCCGCTGATCCTACGCGGCCCTAACGCGGTACCCCCCCCCCCCCCCACGTGACGTCAACCCAATTGCCCCTCGAATACTCCCCGCCCCTCACCCCCCCTCATTGCTCCCTGGCCAAGAACCGGCCTATACACACTACTATTATTTGATTTTGAACTTTTTCAATAACGGTCGAAAGCGTTTCCTCGTTCTGTTCTATCGTCTTTTCTAAATTGTCTACGTGCGCGATGGTGGAGTTAATTACCTTCAGTTGGTTTTTTATTGCGTGTTGCACAACCGAATTATGTAATAAAGTTAATTGTTCTTTTATTACTTTCTCATCTTTTGCGTCCATTGTTCCAAATAATGCCTTTGCTACTGAGCCTATTTCGACTAGTCCGCGTCGTTTGTTTATTGGCGTCTTGTAAATAAGTTTTATTCTCTGTATGAGTTGCTGTATTCTGTCATGTTGTTTCTTCGTAATGACGTATAAGTTGTGACATGTACGTTTGTCCACGTCTAACGGTAATGAGTCGCACAAAATTTTCGCGCGTTGGACGCTCTCTTCTAGTTGATCTACTTTTTTCGTTAGCGATGCTGTGTCTGTCCGGATGACCAGTTTCCAATATGCTTCGACAGGGTGATTCGCCCAGTTTTTTCAAAGTATATCCCGGGTTGGTTGACGAACGGTGTCACCTGGTATGCCGGAATCGCTACTTCGCATTTTGTTTTTAAGGCAACGTCTTACAGTAAGACGAGAATCCTGCAAGAGGATTCATATTACTCTTTGTGTCGAATCCTTACCTCTTTTTATCTACTTTTTAGTTTTCGATAAAGTGTTTCAAGCGGTTCGAATGTACGCGCGTTGTCTTCCTTCCTACCTTTATGGTGAAATTAACGTCGCTGTGCTTCTGTATAATTAAATACGGTGCGATCCATAAAGAATCTAACTTTTTCGATTGTCCTCGTCTGACGGTTTGGTCATATAGTAACACCTTGTCTCTTACTTTAAACGAGGTCTCTTTTGCCTTTTTATCGTATTGTTGCTTAGCTTTAGCTTTCTCTGATTTCGCGTGTTCTTGTGCCTGTTGTGTGGTTGCGCGTAATTTCTCTTTAAGTTTCTGCGCGTAATTTCCATACGTGTATGTCGGGCTAGGTGGTTTTGTTAGTGCTGTCGGTAGAGTAGCTTGATGTCCGTAAATTAATTCAAATGGTGTGAATCTAGTTGCAGTATGAGGCGTCGTGTTGTACTTAAACATCGCATAAGGTAGCCATTCGTCCCAGTCGGTTTGGTCTACGTTAATAAAGTGTCTTAAATATTCAGCTAGAGTTCGGTGTGAACGTTCGAGCGTTCCGTTTGCCTCGGGATGATAGGCTGTCGTCTAAATTTTTTTCAATTTTTAGCAGTTTGCAGATATTTTTAAACATTTCGCTAGTAAAATTAGTGTCCTGGTCCGTAAGTACTTTCTCCGGTATCCCGTGTTCGAATATTATTTTAGTGACGAAAGCTTTCGCGACCGTTGCCGCCTCCTGGTTTTCTACAGGGATCGCCATGATAAATTTTGTTAGACTGTCTTGGAAGGTTAAGATATATTTAACAAGTAATACATTATTTATTTCGCTAGTGATAATTAACAAGAATTTTTTAATCGACTTTAACTGGCAATATTCAATCATCTTTCCAAAATAAACGTTGAAAAACTGTGAGCCGACCAGATTTGTCAGATTCACACAGCACGTTTTCAGATCAAATCGAGATGATGAATTCGACCATGGATTTTGGTCAATTAAAATAGTTTTTAATTTATATTGCGAAAAATATTACCCCAGCCAGGATAAGATATATTTACTTCCGTTATTTGTGATTGTTAGGGGAGGTACGATGTCTAACGCGCATTTTTTGAACGGTCTTCTTGGCGTATCGGTTATCGTTAATGGCATTTTTGTTTTCCTGTTTAATTGGTTCTTCTGGCAGTACTCACATTTGCTAATATAATCTTCGATATCTTTCGTCATTCCGGACCATTGGTGAGCTAAATTAATTCTGTTTAAAGTTCGAGTGACTCCTTGATGTCTACCTAGGGAATAGTGATACTCGTATAGTATCTGTCGTTTCTCTTCTTCCGAATATTCAATCGGAGTTTCTTTTTCTTGCTGCGTAATGTTTACATTTGATTTCTCTGAGATCGGGTGTCTACTTAAGGCGTCAGCGTTTACATTATATTTGCCGGCCTTATAAATTATTTTATAATTATATTCCTCTAGCTTGAGTCTCCACCTTATCAGCCTCGAGTCGGGATCCTTGACACTAAATAGCCACGTTAATGGCTTATGGTGAGTGATTATTTTAAATTCCGTGCCATACAAGTACGGTCGGAAGTGTTTTACAGCCAATACGATCGCTAGCAGTTCCTTTTCGGTTGTATTATAATTTCGTTCCGCCTTGCATAAGACTCTGCTGGCGTAAGCTATCGGGCGATCTTGACCTACTGGCCCCTGTGACAGCACGGCTTCAATAGCGTAATCTGACGCGTCCGTCGCGACTAAAAATTCTTTGCTGAAATCCGGGTAATTTAATACCGGTGCCGTGATTAATTTCTCTTTTAATAATTCGAACGCATTTTGTTGTTCGATTTTCCAAGTAAATTTTACGCCCTTTTTTGTTAATTTAGTTAAAGGTCTTGCGATCTTTGAGAAATTTTCTATGAATTTTTGATAGTATCCAGCCATTCCGATAAACGTTTGGACGTCCGGTACCTTTCGGGGTGTCTCAAATTTCTTTACCGCTTTTAATTTCGAAGAACCTGGCATTATTCCTTTTTCCGTAATAATATGCCCTAAGTATACTACCTCTTTTCTTAGGAACACACTTTTTTCTGGTTGCAATTTTAAGTTATTTTTCCGTAACCGTTTTAGTACTTCTATTAGCCTTTTGTTGTGCTCTTCTAAAGTTGACCCGTAAATAACGTTGTCATCGAGGTATATCAGACATTTGAGGCCTTGCAGACCCATCAGTACGGAGTTAATTAACCTTTAGGACGTCGCGGGCGCGTTTTTTAGACCAAACGGTATCCGATTAAATTTGTAATGCCCGTGCGGGTTAGAAAATGCCATTTTTTCTTTATCTTGTTTCTCCATCAGAACTTGGTGCTATCCGGGCACCAGGTCCGGATCGTGTCGTGAAGTACTTGGCGTTTCCCAGCTGGTCCAGAATGGCGGTGATGTTTGGTATTGGGAACAAATCACCGATGGTTAAGTCGTTTAATTTTCTAAAATCTATTACGACGCGTAATCTGGGCCTCCCTTGGGCGTCAGGCTTCTTCAGGACCACTAGTAACGGCGCGTTCCATTGACTTTTACTTGGACGTATTAGGCCGTCCTTGAGCATTTCCTTGACCTGCTCGTTTACCTCTATTTTATGTTTTTCGGGCAAACCCCTGGTGAAAATAAAACGTAAAAGAAACGTCAGTAAAGCGTAAATTGGAGAGTAAGTCGAGTGTAAGAGAAGTGTAACGGAAGTGTAAGCGAAGCCTGTAAGAAGCGAAAATTGGAACATCGGAGCGTAAAGAAACAGAGATGCCAATGGTGCTGTTTTGCCCGCTGCCTGCGCGCATGGTGGGGACACGCACACAGCTGACGGTGCCGTGTAGGTGTGCGCTGGCCGCTCGGCGGCGGCTCGGCGCGGCTCGGTCAGCTTCGGGCGGGTAGAAGAGCGCAGACATACACTCGGATGTCTCGTTCTTCCCCGAAAGCCGATTCGTATACGAGCTGCCGTTTTCTTTTATCTGTCTCGCTTCTCTTACGCGCTGCGTTCCGTTCAACTTCAAAAATTAATATCTCTGGTTATATTTGTCGTAGAGAAAGCTTTAAAAAAGCGTTTTAAAACTAAGGAGACAATCTTTTTGAAAAAAATAGTTTAAGTTACAAGAAATTGCAAATTTCAATTGTTATAAGCAATTAAAATGTTTAATTAATTTTTTTACAGAAAAGTACATTTTTCTAAATTTTTTAAATAATGCTAGTGTTTGAAATATAGCGCAAATGGACGCGCGACGCGAGGAGACACCGTGTATACTCGAGCGCGATCAATATATCGATTTTCCGAAGACGCGCGAGGAGGACCGACCTCTGTTTACGGCGCGCCGTTCGGCTGCGTGCACGATGCGGGCGATGCGGCAACGGCGGACTCACTTCTCGTCGCGAACTCGAGCCGAGCACACGTTCGAGCGTGAGCGGTCCTTACGATTGTTACTACGTAACACAGTTCCGCGAAACCCGTGCTGAAATTAGGATTGCATCGAGTTGTGGCTGCTCATATCACTTACTACTTTGCGGCCACTGGGCTTTTCTTAAATTGATACGTGCTTTTTGTTTGTGTTCATATTTCTTCAAGGCCGGATTCGGGTTCTCGGCAGTTGTTAGGTGTTCATAGCGATTCTCAGCGAGATGGATTATATTCTCCTTTTGTTCATTTCATTCTTTGTTCGGTTTCGATTTTCTTTATCCTTCGATAGCTCAGTAACCTCTCGTGATCGAGTTCAAGTAAAAATACAATTCGGATCTCTGCATTTCTGAAATAAGCGAATAGTGCTATTTATTTCTATTTACAGTTAAGGTTTACTCGCGGCATTCATAGCCCGGTTTCGTGTATGCTGGCCTGCACGGCCTCGGTGCGATACTCGCAATCGTCATAGATTCGGGGCGCAATACTTGTGCCAATAATATTCAGGGTGCAATATTTGCGCCAGTAATCGAGCGAGGTGCAATCCTCGCTCTCACTATAAAGAAACGGAAGGGGTTTTTCTTCCTCACCGTACGAGACAACCCGGACATCGGCCTTTCCAGCCCAGCAGACGCTCTGAAGCGTCGATCGGCGGCGCCGTTCATCGGACGAGGGGAGCGAGCGGAGCATCTCGTGGGATCTCGTGGCGTCTTCGCCCTGAATGATTCTGCGGTGAACGCCTGCGATAAGTACACCGTATCCAGTGGTTTCGACTCATCGAGACATCTCGTTATACATACGTGAAATGATCCTTCCTATAGTTATTCCCGTCATTATACGCTGTGTATTTTTGTCAAGAATACGTTACGTTTAATAAGTTGCCTCGCGCTTTGGGCATTGATATTGTCTCGCGTAGTCCCTCACGCTACATTCTTGCACAGCGTTACTCGCAGTTAACATTCAGATTGCATCATACTATTCGTGATTTCATTGTCGTTGCATTGCTCGAGTCATTCGGTTATATTGTTACAAGTGCGCAATTCTATCCGCGTCAGGTTTATTCCACCTGCCCCCCCCCCCCTTACTCGCGGGATCTTGTCTGCATCCCCTGATTCAACTTGTGATATTTGAGTGGCGATACTCGCATTAGATCATTCACGCTTTCAAGAGTGTTACAATACTCGCGATATGTCTCCGACATATTACTTTACTGTATACTTTATGTCAAATGCAATATCCTTCATTACGTACCGATTTATGAATTCGTACTAAAACTATTGTATTTCTGTTATACAATGAATTATATTTGAATTGAATCCAATCGAGGGGAGCTGTTGTCAATTGACTGAGATAACTAAATTCCTGACACCCGTATACCCATATCAGATCCTAACAGTCTACTCTCGTACTTTTTAAACAGCTAGCTTATTCTCTACTTCATTCTGAAAGTACACATATTTTTTATTATATGAAGAAACGATGGATTCTATTTTTTATACAACTTTAATTACTGAGATGCCGTGCCGTGCTTGCGTTAATTGCTTATAACAATTGGAATGTGCAATTTCTTGTAACTTAAACTATTTATTTCAAAAGGATTGTCTCCTTGGTTTGAAATTGCTTTTATAAGAATCTCTCTATGACAAATATAACCAGAGATATTAATTTGTGAAGTTGACGACTTCTTCATTTTTTCGTTAATTGTATTGCTTTAATTGCTTACAACTTTTGCAAAAATATATATATATTTTGGACAAATAAAAAATACGTATCTGCTTTATATGTAATATATATTTTATGTAAATAAAGTTTCCCAGATAGCACAAATGATCTTTATGAATTCAAAAAGATCTGAATCTGATTTTTATAAATTCATAAAGATAAGCTGTGGTATCTAGGTTCACAATCGATTTAAAAAAATACGAGGTCATTAATTTATTATTGTGTAAATGACGTATTTTATATGACACAATTCATTTTTGCGTATTTCCTTTATTTTATTAAAGTTTTTATTAGACTCTGCGTATCTTAAAGCTATTTAATTCTTTTATTTGTATTATTGAAATAATTTGAATAATTCTAAAAAATAAAATTAATATTATTAGTAACATAAGTAAAATAAATAAACAGAAAATAATGGTATATTCCGCCAATAATTGATTAACGAGAAAATATTTATTAATTTCGACAACGATTGGCTAGCTAAAAGATGTTAATTAAAATTTAGAATTTATTGCGAAAAATATTACCCCAGCCAGGGTTTGAACCTGGAACCTCCCGTGCAGGCGTCGTCCCAATTCGACCACTGAGGCATGTGGTAATATTGTGGTTGTCGAAATTAATAAATATTTTCTCGTTAATCAATTATTGGCGGAATATACCATTATTTTCTGTTTATTACACATCATCGACCTAAAAAATGATGTTAACATTAGTTTAATCGAATCAATTTAACTAAGGAGAAGGGAGGGGATATACTCCAACAGGAGCTGTGTTGAAAGTCTGACAAACCAAGTCGGCGCGCAGTTTTCTAATGTTGGAACTAATAATAAGATAGGTATATAAGTTTGTTATTGCAATAAATATTACCACATGCCTCAGTGGTCGAATTGGGACGACGCCTGCACGGAGAGCGGAAGGTTCCAGGTTCAAACCCTGGCTGGGGTAATATTTTTCGCAATAAATTCTAAATTTTAATTAACATCTTTTAGCTAGCCAATCGTTGTCGAAATTAATAAATATTTTCTCGTTAAAATAAATAAAGTAAATATAATAATAAAATTCGTTGTTACTCACGTATCTTTCATTTACGTACGTGTCTTACTCATTTACTTCTAATCTTTAACAATTGTTATTTATAACCTTATCTCTTAACTAATTTTGCCCAGTTGCTATGCAGTATTTTTGTATATTAAGAGAAATCAGTAATACTAGATAGTAACTCTGCTCGGGTATTTAGTTAAACTGTACAAATTTCTACCAAGGTAAGGACGTATTTTTTAAAAGGATATAGCAAGATAAGGGGGGAATCTAGCGGCCCTCAAACACAATTATTTTGGACTAGGGGCATTTTTAAAGATATAATAATTGATAACATTATCTGAGAAGATTTCCTTATCTCTTCCTCGCCGCATTTCCGGAATATCATAAAAAACGTATTTTTTACTTTTTTTCTGCCGCTATTATACATATAGATATCAAGATGAGGTTGGTCTTATATTATAAATAATTTAAGGCATTATGAAACATACGTTTTTCTTTAGAATTTTTCAGGCCAAAACTCGACTTGCAGAATTGTTTAAAATATTCAAGAAAATTTTTCGCACGCATCGAGGTGAAACCTTGAAAAAAATTTAGAATATATGTTACATGAGGGACTATTTTCCCAATTTTTTCCAGATTTTTTCAAACGAGGAACTCTTCGGCAAGCGCGGTTCCACAACGCTCGATTAACGCTTTTTTAACGTTTAGATGTCGCTTTCTTTACGCTCCGATGTTCCAATTTTCGCTTCTTACAGACTTCGCTTACACTTCCGTTACACTTTTCTTACACTCGACTTACTCTCCAATTTACGCTTTACTGACGTTTCTTTTACGTTTTATTTTCACCAGGGAGCGTAAAGAAAGCGACATCTAAACGTTAAAAAAGCGTTAATCGAGCGTTGTGGAACCGCGCTTGCCGACGAGTTACTGCAAAATAAAATATAAAATTTACTTATCGTAAACCATTATTTTATTGCTGAAAATCTTGATTACGTCCAAGCTTAAATAAATAAATTTATATTGTACTTAGAAAATTTGCTTACGTCCACCGCTGGATTTGAACCTGGAACCCCTGGATCATGAGTCAGTCACCTTCCGCACTGTGCTACAACATTAATTGATGAAGACGTTTCATATTGTGTACATATGTTACACTTATTGTTAGCAGACGTACGGAAGGTGTCAGCTATATTATTATTACCCTTTTAATAGGGTCGGCTTAATATACATGTATATATATATATTTCTTACAAAATTGATGAAGTGTGCAAGAAGTGTATCGGTAAGCTGCATATACTCTTTACGAAGCGTTTGGGAAGCGTAGACGAAGTGTCAATCAGTGAAGTGTGCGAGAAGTGTATCGATAAGCTTCATACACTCTTTACGGAGTGTTTGGGAAACGTAGACGAAGTGTCAATCAGTGAAGTGTGCGAGAAGTGTATTAATAACCTTCATACACTTTTTATGGAGCGTTTGGGAAGCGTAGACGAAGTGTCAATCAGTGAAGTGTGTGAGAAGTGCATCGATAAGCTTCATACACTCTTTACGGAGTGTTTGGGAAACGTAGACGAAGTGTCAATCAGTGAAGTGTGCGAGAAGTGTATCGATAAGCTTCATACACTCTTTACGGAGTGTTTGGGAAACGTAGACGAAGTGTCAATCAGTGAAGTGTGCGAGAAGTGTATCAATAAGCTCCATACACTCTTTACGGAACGTTTCGGAAGCGTAGACAAAGTGTTAATCAGTGAAGTGTGCTAGAAGTGTATCGGAAAGCTTCATACACACTTTATGGAGCGTTCGGGGAGCGTTTGGGGAGCGTGTATGGGTATTCGAAACAGCAAAGAGTCAATGGAAAATCATTGGAGTGTCAAAGAGGCGTTAAATCTCTTCATTTACGCTTCTTTGACGCTCCAAGAGGCTTTCTATTTTCACCAGGGACGGTACGGTCGGACATTGACTGGCGCGCTATCCGTTCGCGTCGCGATCTTATGTGTTACGGCGCTCGTACAAGTCAAACGGTTGCCTTTCAGATAAAATGTATCGCAAAAGTTGTCACAGATCTCCTCAATGGCTTTTTTTTCTTCCCGGTTTAAATGCGCTGTGCGTAATTGCTGACGCAACCGTTTCCGTCGCGCTGGCTTGGATTCTTTTTCCTTATCCGTCTCGAGCGTAAATACTTCGGCTTCGTTTACCTGCTCCTTTTCTAATGTTACATGTGGCTTGAATATATCTACAGGCTTTTCTGTGGTATTTATTACGCTTATTGGACATGTAAAATTTTCGGGTGCCACTAGACAGTTACCGATAAATACTCCGGGCATTATTTCTTTGGCTTTCACTATGCCTACCCGATTTTCGTCTGTTACTGCTTGCACTATGGATTCGCAACGAGGTTTCAATGTCACCTTTCTATATGGACGTAACTTGAGTGTCACGTCGCCGAGGCGCAGCTGCATTTTCCCGTAATCGTTTTTTACCTTTTGTTTCTTGACGAAATTATTCCCGAGTATTCCTTCGTAGGCGATGGGGAACTCGTCGCTTACCACGTACATTTTATGACGGATTTTCTGGTCTCCCAGGACTACCGTAGCCTTTATTTTTCCGAGAGTATGGATCTTATGTCCCGTTACTCCGGTTAGAGCTATTTTATCTTCGTACACCTTTGTGTCGTCCTTCAAATTGCCTATCTTTATTAGAGTAATCGTTGCTCCTGTATCGAGTAAAAAATTCAATTGTCCTTGTTTTGTTTCCTGAATAGGCAGTGCACCATGTCCAGTCAGCTGCTCGTGTCAGGTGTCGTAGTTGCCTTCGCAACTCGATACTCTTTCGCGGCGCGTGCCTTGCGCCTTTTCGGCCTTTTGTCTCCGCTGCTACTGCTGCTGGAGGAGTCGGTACTTTCGTCTCTCGCCTTTTCCTTAGATTTTACGGCGGTATTTATCTGATTCCTTTTTCGATCAGTCGGTTTAGAGCCGGACGCCCGTATGTTCTCAGGTCGTCCGTGCAGAGACCAACCAGCATTCTTCTCGATTATGTCCGGCTTTTTTGCAATGCGTACAGTATTTGTCTACGGTATTTACACCGTGAGGCTTTTCGGCCTTTGGCAATGTGAATCGATTTGCATATCGACTCGTCCTGCAGTTTTGCCCAATGTGGCCTATTTTTCCATATTTGTGGCACTGTATCGTTGAGCTCCGCGTATAACGTGCGTGCTTAGTACCCGATTTATTTCAATTTGTCGGCTGGCCGTTCCGTAGGAGAGGATCTCTCACCTTTTCCTCGGCACTGGCGCCGTTTATCGCTTTCTGCAGGCTCTGGTATCGCTGCGCTCGAAACTAACAATTTTATATTTTCATGCAACCCTATTTGATAATTATGAAGGGCTTGCATTTTTATGTTATCGAGGATGGTTTTGCGTATGCTCTCTGCTGATTTTGCGTATGCTCTCGGCCTTCTTCCATTGCCTCATATAATTCCCGGGCGAGTTTTTCCACACGGCGTCCGAATTCCTGCGCGATTTTTCCCGATTTCTGCTTTAGGGAGTTGAACTCGAGTTGCAGGTGCGTCCTGCTCTGTTTTCCGAGATATTCTGTTTCTAATTCGCGTTTTAGTTGGTCTTAACTTTGTATGTCTCGCGTTTCGAAGTCTATCATAGCCTTTCCTTTGAATTTAGTACATAATATTGCCTCTAATAAGATATCTTCGTCTGCGGGGTGTATATTCTTTATCGCGTAGTTACTGGCGTTTAAAAATTCGCGAACGCGCTCTTGGAATTCTCCGGTTATCTCAGGTATCATACTTCGGGCTTCCTTTAGGCTAAGGAATCCGACGTTGTGACCCGGTTGATTTCGGACGTCGTCTTGCGTCCGCCCGAACGTGAGGTCTAGGGCAGGCCAACCGTAATAGCTATCGCGATTGCTTCTGCGGCGTTTGTCGCGATTTTGATTGTTTCTGGCCGGTCCCGTCATCTGGATCCGTAATTCTTGAATTTCTTGTAATAATTCGAGTAGCAATGTATTTGTCTGCGGCTTGAATTGTGGGTCATAGGTAACCCTTTGACCATGTTCCGCGTCTCTACTTCGCACGGTATGCCTTGTTGGCGAATTATGTAAATTTAGTATTTCGTTGTCCACTTGTTGTGCCGCTTCCAAAGGTAAGTTTTCCGCACCTTTGTTGTTGTGCGCCATTTTAATTAATTGCGATTGGTATATGTCCGTATGGTCAAATATGCTACCTTCGCGTGACGTTGGAGAAGCGTCGCGTCTCCGTTCGTTGTGTCTAAGGAGACTAAAATCGCGTGGATCTATTTGGAATTTGCGTTCGGAATTATGTGATAATTCGAGTATACCGGATTCGCGTCGTCCTCGCTACTCGAATACTCCGTTTCTAATACTCTACGTACACTATCCCTACCCAGTCAGAAATGTAACCTTGATTCAAGGTTGATTCAACGTCGATATGGTTGACAGCTGGTTGAGTCGATAAGAAAGTCGATATTCCTGCAATATCGATCATGTCCAGTGTCGATTCAAGGTTGATTCAACGTTAAAGCGATTAATAGCGCTGTTTTGAGTGCGCACTTATAAAATTCGATCAAATTATATATCTAAAAAATATTACGACATTGTTTATGTAAATTGTACAAAATAATTTTATGGACGTTTAAGAAATGGCGTAATTGCGCGATTAATCGCATGTATAAATATATGTAAGATCGATTATATTTAGGACCTATGTAGACAAACACTTGCATAGCTCGATCTGTGTGTGGGGGGGGGGGGTGGATGTGCGCGCGCGCGCGTGCATAAACCATATATATCCATAAAGTAAATAAATTATCCAATTGAATATTACAAACACGCGCGTAAAATAAGACTAGATAATTTTCTTTATGCATATATATATATTGCGTTATATGCAGTTATACAAAGTCTGGATTGACCCTGGAGGCCATACTGTGTGAAATCAGCAATAATTACGACTTGCTAATTATAAACGAGTCTATAAGAAAACACATACGTATATATAACGCAACATTAAAATGATTTATTTGATTGTATGCTTGACATGCAAGCTTATTGGTGTCCGCATTCAGTAACCGCTTGTAAACAGTTCTCACGGGCCCGCGGTTGAATAGCGCGCCATAAGCGGCGTTGATGTGATCGTAGATTAATTGTAGGGGATGTAGGATCCCGATCGAAACATGTGTTAGCGCAATATATATATATATATATATATATATATATATATATATATATGTCTATGGTTAGCGCATGGCTTGCACGTTGCACGGTCCACGCTGCACGGTCGGCACGGTGTAAATATTGAAGTGTGTGTTTTTGATGGTCACAATTTATATAATGGACATTAACAATACTAAGCGGGTAAGTACTATTTTTGTTATACTTGATTGTTTTTATTTTTATGTAAAATAATAATAATAGGGTAGATAATTTAGACGGTTATTAAGCTTTTGTAAGTTATACATAACTTATAGCTAACAAACGTTTTCCCTGGCTCGGCTTCTGTTGGGAGGCACAGGGGCCGGGAAGTATGCAAGAAAAATAGTGTGAGGTTAGAATATAGTGTGTAGAATAATCCAAGATTGTAGAGAATTACAAGATCGACAGAAATACCTAGTTCATCCGTCACATAGCTCAAAGGCAGGGCTGAAGACGTGTGCGCTCCCGAACCCGTGGGAGAGCCTACCTCCAGAAAACAAAAAAAAAAAACGTTTTCCCTGCGATATCTTGTTGACAACATATTATATGATTCATATATTTGTTTAATTAAAAATTATGGCAGCTTTATGACTCCTACACACAGAACGCGACAAACGTTTTACTGCATCCTGTGTGCAGCAGCCTGGTAGCTGCATTTCAATATACTGTCAGTACTAAAAATCTATAATTCGCACATAATATGTACTATAGATTTGCAGTACTGGCACTAAAGATTAGAACACGCACAGCCTGTGTATGCAATATATTCTTTTTTCCTTCTTGTGGCAATATAAATATGTATACGTTACTTTTTGTGTGTAAAAGTATTTTTTTAATATAAAAATTAATGCATTTTTAGGTGCCATTTTAGATAAAAGGCCAGAAACAGAACTCCCAAAAATTGATGTAGCAACTTCATTATGGTTAAAGCAAGCCCCTTGGCGTCGTCAAGACGATGGCAGTATGGGAAAAAGGACAAAGAAATAATGTTTTACTGCAGAATTCAGGAAAAAATCTTTGTTTAATTATTTTATTTTGAGATTCATTGCTCAACTATACTCTGCTTTATTTAAAACGACAAAATATCTGACAAAATGTCTATTCTCTATGGCTCTATGCGCAACGTGAAATCAATTTAAGTTTCATTTTTCCCTTCTAATTTTATTGTATTGGGTAAGCAAAATTATTAATTAATTTCGTTTTGACAATGCACACACTGCAGAATTTTATTTTGTATGCACCATATACATACCGTATATATATATATATATATATGTGTGTGTGTGTGTATGTATGTGTGTGTGTGTGTGTGTAATAGAGTATGTAGTATATAATAGAATTTTATTTTTTTCTTTCTTGATTTACAAGTAGCGAGAAATGTCGTGTGCAATTGCTTTTGTTGTAACTTAAAAGTTTCTACTGTTTTGAAATTATGCAGTGTTTAGTAATACGTAACTGTTTGTGCAATTATTTGTGATTTTTTGTTAAACGATACTAAACGCTTTATTCTTAGATGTAAAAACTTAAAATAGTGAAGAATATATATTATAACTTACGTATAGTAAAAGTACTTATTGTATATTTAAATGCAATGTAGTTTGTATTCAATTTTGTTCAATAATAATAAACGAAAGAAAAACAAGAATGTTTGCACTCTTTTTATTTTTTAGTACCTTTACCTTAAAAATATAAATAAATATATATATACCATATTTCAATCGAATTTCAACCTTACTTCGACGTTGAAACGACGTTGAAACGACGTTGAATAGTCGTTGATAGTTTATACGCTTTCGACGTCGAATCGACCAGAATTTCGACATTGATTCGACATTCGGTTTTCGACATTGATTCGACGTCGAATCAACTAATCATTTCTGACTGGGTAGTATCTCGTAATGCTTTTTCTGCGATCTGTACTGCGGATATATCGCCTATGTCGGTCGCATTTTCTATCGCGATTTCACTGCGCAAACTTTCGGGGGTGAATTGAATGCCACGGTCTATGGACATTCGGGCCGCGTACGTACAATAAATTTGTGCCTTAGGCATCGCAACGCTCTTTTACAAAATGGTTTCGCACTTACATTAACGCATACGGCATAGCGGTTGGCTGGCGAATCTCTGTTGAGGTAGGTCGGCGTGGTCTCCGGTGTCGCTGATACTGCTGGCTGCCGGGCGTTGCTCTCGCTCTGGGCGTCAAGTTGCTGCTCCTTTTGGGATACGTTGCCGCCTTCCTCGCGATCCGTTTCCTTGCGGAGGTATCTCCGAGTGATGATCTTCTTCGGTTCTCGTTCAGGGATGGCGGATCCCACCGCTGCCACCAAATTGTTGTGCCACCCTGCGGGTTCTTGCAGGTTGGCACTTGGGTCCGTCGATCCGCGGGGATGGAGAGGAAAGGTTCACAACACTTGCGACTTTTTCTTTAATCGAATAATTTTATTCTCTTGAATACACGTCTCGTGTTTTATATGCTATCGCGTTACGGACGTTGTGTAGAGATTCGTATTTAACGTGGAATCGTGCACGTTTAACTGACTGATTTCCCGACGGCCTGATTGCCTCCTTGCTGGGGTTTATATTCTATTTTGATAATGATTACTTGAAGTTTTTAGTGGGTTGCAGTGCAACTCGGATTTCGGCAATCAGGTCATCGGTTTAGTAATTGGGGTTGATGCGTATTAGTTGCATCGGGACAGTTATTAAATCGGGGACAAATGTGTCAGCAATTCGGAAATCAGGCCGATTACTAAATCGGGTCGAGCTGATTTCCGAATTTTAACGATTTGTTAATTCATATGGGACTTACAACAAATCATATTAAAAAAGAACGTTATATTGTTAGGACGATTACTTGCCGAAAGTCGAGTACTATCAGGAAGTTGTAGAAAAAAAATTGAAATCAGCAAAAACAAATATTTAAATTAAAATCCGTTATGTATATACGAGCTTGGTAAAAAAACCTGATATCGAGTGACAACGTTTATACACGAATGCAACGTGTGTGAAGTTAGCCCCGCACTTTTCAAATTCTCTATTTTTCTTCATTGTGCTTCATTGTGCTACGTTTGTGCTGATTTGTGCCGCAAACCGCAACTCCGTAACTCAAAGCGTATACCAGAGAAACAAAATCAAAATTTTTGATAGTTCCGCATTTTTTAAATTTTAGTTTTTCTTTATTGTGCCGTATTGTGCTATGTTTGTGCTGATTTGTGCCGCAAACGAGAGATTGATATCTTTAATATTAATTAAGAAAAAAATAAAAACAAAATTATACTAGCCCCGTACTTTTGCCGAAACAAAACAAATATTTTTAATTAGATAGGTAATGATTTGTGCCACGTTGTGCCGTTGGAAAAAAGTCGATATCTCCTTTTCTTTAGAAGATAAAAAATGTTGGATTTTAAACACAAAATAACAAATAACTATTTCTACAACACATTTATCGAACTTCTACAAGCAGTGCTGAGTTGTGCTAACCGAGGGCAACAAGAAAAAAGCGAGAAAAGTATCGACAGTTGCAGAGGTAAAAAAAATTAGTCAAAGGGGGTGGGGGTAAGAAAAAATTTTATATTTTTGTGTTTTTTAAAGTTGTGCCGGATTGTGCTAGTCGAGTACATTAACTTTTCCTAATGACAAAATTTCGTCACATCGCTAGATTTTGCAGCACAAACAAAGTTAGGAAGTCAGACTGTTACGTCCGGACTCAGTTTTTTTATAAATTCTGGAATTGTACAAAGGCAACAGAGATCGGGGCACGGGTGGACGCACCAGACGCTCTGTCTCGCAGGCACGCGTTGTTATTCGACGTACTCACGAGTCAAACGCACTTGTCTAAGGCTCCGGTTATGGGTCAATGTCCGTATGGACGTTATGACACCGACCGTATACATACATATGTATACATGTATATGTATACATATATACAGGGTGTCCCATTTTAACTTATACAGCAATATATCTCGGAAACTAAGCTTTACAAAAAAAAAAATGTTTTAGTCAAAAGTTGTAGGGTTTAAAAAGATCTATTTACTGACCGTATTGGTTTGACCATGGGTGGCGTCTCCAAGGTCAGGTTAAGATCACCTTGAATTTTTCAAACAAAACACTTTATTATTTATTGCATGTTCTTGTAGCCCTTGTCGAGTCATCTTCAAACTATAACAAAGCTCTCGTTGTTAAGAATTTCCGGAGATATTGCAAATTTTTTAATAATATTTTTCATATAAAACATGAAGTATCTCGTAAAGTGTTCACTTTTTGATGACTTTACCTTGATACTTTTATACGTATAATAATGAGAGAAATCGAATACTTATAATATTAATTTTTGTGCACTCGCGATCGGGTATCGTTCGTTGAGCGCGGTCGGCTGGTATAGTCTTGTAAGAAGACTCGGCAATCAAGGTACTTAAGAGTGGTTGGATAGAGAAACGACGTATCTTCGGATGTGCGGTATATACAGTATCGAATTTTATTTGCTTGTGACAACGGTACAAAGGCTTCTGAGAGCCAGCGGTATGTAAGCTGAATTTCGGAGCGGTCGATAGATCGCGCGAGGAGGGGGAAAATAGTTCGACAAATAACGCGATCATTTTCGAGAAACGGAGCTGGCTTTCGCGGAAATTCGGGGAAACTCTGGGCGCTGACAAGGTCTCGCGCGTAAACACGTGAAACGACAACACGGCGAGGAATGCGGGTCGACGACCGCAATTTAACGGATGAGAAGTTTCGCGATTCCCGAACAATTTTTACATTTGCAATTTGTAAAATTAAATGCGTCTACAAGATGCAATCAAAATTTTTGAAATAATTTTTTTAGTTATTTTTTTACAACAATCGATTTCTTTCATTATTCGTATAAAAGTATCATGGTAAAATCATCGAAAGTAAATACTATACAAGAAATTTCATGTTTTATATGAAAAATATCATTACAAAATTTGAAATTCTTAACAAACGGGAGCTTTGTTATAGTTTTGAAAATGACTCGACAAGGGCTAAAAGAATATGCAATAAAAAATAGGGGGTTTTATTTAAAAAGTTCAAGGTAATCATGACCTGACCTTGGAGACAATAACCATGGTCAAATTAATAAAGTCAGTAAATAGATCTTTTTAAACCTTACAACTTTTGTCTAAAAAATTTTTTTTTATGAAGTTTAGTTTCCGAGATATTTTGCTGTCTTAGTTGAAATGGGACACCCTGTATATGTATACAATATATTTCTGTCGTCTTTTTAAAAATAGGATATGATAAAAAAAAGAAAAGAAAGCGCACGAAATTTATTTTATCTTTGAAATGTATAACATATAATATTTAGAAAGAATTCGCTTCGCATGCAATATAGATTATTAAATGCGGATTTATTTTATATTGCTTTGTATTTTTAATTATATTATTAAACTCTATCCATTGAGATCCTTGATAAGAATACTCTACATAATGCCCGTTCCTAAGATATGCACCGATGTACTGCACCGTATCGTGCCACTATGCCCGCTAAAAGAAACGAATTATCGCCAACCTGAATTTTGGCTGAAATTCTGCAAGAGAATGTATTTTCTTTATATCACTTTTTATTGCGTCGCATTCTATAAATATTTGTTTTGGTAAACTAAGTATATATAATAGTATTAGGGAGCCACCCCCAATGACCTTGACCTTGACATATGTTGTCAGGGTCATCCTCCTGAGTGACCTTCAGAAGGTTTTAGCCGGTGGTCCTTGTATATTAAAAAGTTATTAACAAAAAGAAAGTTTGAAAAATATAGCATGGTTATTTTGAGTATTGAAAGGCATAAACGACTAATATGTATGTGGAAATAGCACATGTATGAACGAATGAAAGTTATTTAAAGCAGCGAATTGTTGTTATATTGAATTGTCTTTTTGTTAAAGCAGAGAATAGTTGGTATATTAAAAAGTATATACAATTTTATGTGTTAGCTAGAAAGCATAAATACAAAGTATTCTCTTTAATCATGGCAAAAGCATGTTAAAGCTTTGTTAAAGCAGATAATAGTTGGTTATTAACAAAACAAGGTTCAATGACCAATTATTATCTGCTTTAACAAAGCGTATAAAATATTAAAATGTATATCTATAACTTTTTAATCCATAACTGGTATAGATTTTAATAGTTTATACGCTTTGTTAAAACAGATAATAGTTGGTCATTGAAGGTGGTTATTAAACCTTGTTTTGTTCATAACCAATTATTATCTGTTTTAACAAAGCTTTAACATTATTTTGCCATAATTAAAGCACAGAATACTTTGTATTCACTCTTTTTAATACATAAAATTGTATAGGTGTATACTTTTCAATATACCAACTATTCTCTGCTTTAACAAAAAGACTATTCAAAATACCAACAATACGCTGCTTTACAGGGACCCGGGCCGAACCGGAATCGTAACCGAAAACCGTTCCATAACCCTTTCTTTAGTTGGACCAAAACCGTAAACCGTACGAAATTCTATAAAGTTTGTAACACCAGAATCATAACCGAAACCAATATAATTATTTTCGGTTTACGGTTTTTTTCGGTTCTTTTTCCGGTTCTTAATCAGGGTGTTTCCGGACATTTGCGGCAAACTTAAAGGGGTGCTAGATCTTGGTAAATTGAACAATTTTTGTTGAGTAACCCGTGTCCGGCGACGTCTCCTTAAAGGGTTATATCCTTTCTGGAGGCCGAAAAAGAGCGAATTTTTGAGAATTTTTTCTGAAAAATCATAAGCAAATATTTTTACAGAAGTTTGGTATTTGAAAAAGTAACATTTGAAGAACATTTAGTGTTTTTTTCGTATAAAAATATTTATTTATAAAAAAGGCAGCCGATGCCCGGGATAACGTTACAAAGTCCGTGAGCAAGATATCTCAAAAACTACTGCATCAATCTTTCTGAAATTTTTTGTGCTTCTTTTAGATATAAAAAACTAGTATTTAATCGAAGAATTTTTTTTCCGATGTATACTTTCAATTTGATGAACAAAAAATATTCGTTTTTTTTTTCGCAAAAATCAAGACTAACCTTTGTTTTAACTTAATGTTTTGGAAATTCCATCGATTAATCACAAGATAAACTAATATACTAACAAAATCTTTTTGGTTTTTTGATTTTGGATAACCTGGTTCCGAACGGCAGTGCTCACCGCAAAAGTACTTTTAAAAACGTGCTTCCCGGACATCGGCTGCAACTATGTATTTTATAAATAAATATTTTTATACGAAAAAAATACTGAATGTTCTTCAAATGTTACTTTTTCAAATACCAAACTTCTGTACAAATATGCTTATGATTTTTCAGAAAGAATTCTCAAAAATTCGCTCTTTTTTGTCCTCCAGAAAGGATATAACCCCTTAAGGCGCTAGGGTCGTTCTTAGCCTTGTTGAAGGCTGTTTGATTTCTGTATGGTTAGATTAGAATTTAAAAAAATCACGTTTTCTAATTTTATTTTGTTCATTAAATTAGAATAATCGCCATAACTTCCCAAAAACTTGGATCTTAATAGCCTAATATTATTTCTTGTGTGAATACACATATTATTTATTTTCAACTCTTGAAAACTGTGCGCCGACTATATTTGACAGACTTAAAAACACAGCTCCTGTTGGAATAGTGAAAATTCTCTCTGTTGCATATGAGATACAACCATATTACAGTCCCGCCATCTATTTAAAGCTCGCTCTGGCAACTCTCGTTCGGGCTCGCGCATCGATAGATGGATCCCCCGGTTTCCGGTCGCTCGCTGACTGACGACTCTTCGAGCCGGTCGCTAGTCGCCAGTTCCCTGCTTGTATATCGTAGTCAAAAAATAAATATACTCTTGTATGTTATACTCTTCGGCTCTTCCTACTAAATTTAGAACGTACGAACCAGTGACAGCTCCTGAGACTACAAACAAGTTAGGTTATGAAACGCCGAAAACGAGGAAAGGCGGTCAGCTTCGACATCGAGCTTCACCACAAGATAGCGGACAACAGCTTCAAGTTTCGTGTAATATCTGCGGAGGACATCTACGAAGCCTATGTCGATTCCGTGAAGCAAAATGCTACAAGTGTGACAAAACCGGTCACATAGCTAAAGTATGCAGAACAAAGAAATCTACGCCGCAGGACTTCCCCACTAATCAGGTTTAATCAGAAATGCTTCCAGCTGCTCAAATTGATTCAGTACAACCATTGAGCCAAATTCATAAAGTTGCTTCGCCAGGTAAGCAAATTATCAATGTCGAGATCGATGGCCGTAACCTTGAAATGGAACTAGACACCGGAGCACCGTGCGGTATAATTGGAGTGTCAAAACTACGTGAGATTAAACCTCACTTTTCTTTGCAGAAACTAACAGACAATTTTCGAGTTACACAGGACATCATATTGACTGCCTTGGTCATATCCCAGTAAACGCAACCATCGGATCTACTACTCGAAGACTCAACCTCTACGTCGTGTCAGGGGACACAGACACCCTCTTAGGACGGGAATGGATTTCGCATTTTACCCACGAAATAAATTTAAATCGTCTCTTCTCTACTGATTGGATTAATTCACTTACTTCGGAATCACAGATAACTCCAGAACAGAATGCACGTCTCAATCAATTACTGGCAAGCTTCGCAGACATTTTCATCGATGTTCCGGGTGAGCTGACTGGTCCACCGGCTACGGTGCATTTAAAACCCGGCACATCTCCAATCTTCGCCAAAGCTCGTGATGTTCCATTGGCGCTACGGGACCAATACGCTAAGGAAATTGATGCAAAGATTGCATCGGGAGTTTACGAAAAGGTTGAGTATTCAGAATGGATTTCACCTACCCATATCGTCGTAAAAAAGAATGGGAAATTACGTATCACTGGGAATTACAAACCGACAGTTAACCCGAGAATGATCGTCGACGAACATCCAATACCAAAGATTAAACATATTTTTAATAAGATAAAAGGAGCTACGCTTTTTTGCCACCTCGACGTTATGGATGCATACACGCATCTCCCTATTGATGAAAAGTTTCGTGATGTTCTTAAACTAAATACTCCAACGCATGGACTGATTTGACCAAAGAGAGCGGTTTACGGAGCTGCTAACATTCCGGCGATCTGGCAGCGACGCATGAAAACCATTCTTGAAGGTCTGCCGGGGGTCACCAATTTCTTCGACGATATAATAATTCCCGCTGATGGATTCGATAACTTATTATTAGTACTCTCGGCTACGCTGGAGCGATTGAGGACTCATGGCATACGACTTAAGGGGTCGTCTCACTTTGAACGCTCGAAAAATTCGCTATTTTTATGAATTTTTTTTGGCAATACTAATGCAGATAATTAAATGAATGTTTTTTGTACTTATTACGCATGCTTTAAACAACAAAACATATTTTTTGTAGAATTTTTAGTCAAGTTTATTTAATTGAAAATACAAAAATGCAAACAAGTAAAAAAAAAGGTTGGTCCACTGCGGGCATTGTAACTGCTTGTAGAATCATCTGAAACAAAAAAACAAAAAAATTCTTGATTAGTATGAGTGTCGCTATAGTATAAACCTCCAGAAATAATTTATGTTTGAAAATAAAAAAATGGTGGAGGTTTAAAGAAAAAACATGCATAAAAGCCAATTTTTCGTCATGTTTTTTGACTTTTAAAATATGATAATTTCAATATTTTGACTTGATCGTGGTTCATACTAGAGGTATTAGTGTTTTCAATAAGCCATACAAATTTCAGACCAATTCGTCAAGTAGTTTTTTTTTATTGTGCCCGCAGTTCACGAAAAACGTGTTTTGAGATAAACGCGTTTAAAGTTTTTGTTACGGAAAAACAGTGAAAAAAATGTACTTACAATTAATCTGCAATCCCTGCTCCATACATCAATCCTTCAGCTTCTTCAAACAGTTCAAATTCTATCGATTTGGTCGGTTGAACCTCTTTGTCCAAAGCAGGGGGGGGTGATGAAACGAATCTAGAGTTCCAGCTGCTTCGTTTTCTAGTCAATACGCCAGGTCAATTGAGCATTTTTATCCAGGTTGATGGCTAAAGTTAATGGTTTTTTATGTTTTTTGGGCCATTTTGTTTGTCGTGAAAAAAGGAACAAATTTTCTTCTGCTCATTTTTTATAGGATGTATAGTTTGATCGCTAGAGCAATTTAAACAAATAAATTGTTAATAACTTTTTATTGCATCGACTTACGAAAAAACTATTTACAGAATCTTGTTCTACGACCCAAAAAACATAAAAAAACATTAACGTTATCCATCAACCTGGATAAAAATGCTTAATCGACCTGGCGTATGGACTATTTCGCTCCGAACTCAGGTAGAAAAAGGCTCGTAGAATCTCAAATACTTCTAAGATCTTTATGAAATTTTCACACAAGTTTCTCAAGGGTATATACTATCGAAATATGTAAAAAAAAAATTCGATTTTTCAAACCGGTCAAAGTGAGACGACCCCTTAATCGAGCAAAGTGCGTCTTCGCTACTCCGACCCTGGAATGCTTGGGACACAAGATAGATCGTCATGGTTTGCACAAGTCGGACAAACACATCACAGCCATTCGTGATGCACCTCAGCCTACAACTCCGGAACAATTGCAGTTGTTTCTGGGGAAAGCTACGTACTACAGTGCGTGTATTCTCAACCTCTCCGATAGAACTCGACCATTGCGAGACATGCTACTTACTGATCCTTTTAAATGGACACCGGATACAGAGAAGGCATATCAAGACATCAAGGAGGCCCTAATTTCACCCCAAGTATTAATGCAGTACGATCCATCTCTTCCGTTGATCCTGGCTACGGATGCGAGAAAAACGGGTTTAGGAGCAGTCCTCTCACACCGACTCGAAAACGGACAGGAACGTCCGATTGCATACGCCAGCTGTACCATGTCCGCCACTGAGCAACGATATCCACAGATCGACAAAAAAGCTCTCGCCATTGTTTGTGCAGTAAAAAAATCTTTCCATTACCTATACGCTCCTAAATTAATTCTCATTACAGACCACAAGCCGCTGACACAGATTTTACACCCCGAGAAGTCCCTTCCAACACTTTGTATCAGCCGAATGGCGAACTACGCAGATTACCTAGCACACTTCAACTTCGACGTCGTCTTTAAACCTACAGACCAGAACACAAATGCCGACTACTGTTCCCGGATACCAAATCCATCAACACGAAACGAAGTCAACAAACTGTCTCTTCACGGGGGAAGAAATGTTAGCGAAGAAAATGGAATCGATCGATTTGCTTTACACCAAATTCAACAGTTGCCAGTTCGCGCTGAACACATAGCGCGCGAGACAGAACCCTCATCTCGGCAAAATAGTACAGGAGTTGGAAGCAGGTCGCAATCTCGCACGTATTGGCTACAAGGCCCCGGAAGCGTGTTACACACTCGCTGCCAACTTCTTGCTCTTTGAGCATAGAGTAGTTATACCTCCAACGCTGAGACAGCCAATCCTGGATGACCTACACACAGCTCACATCGGTATTGTAAAAATGAAGGGTTTAGCGGGATCTTTCATCTATTGGCCAGGTATAGACTCGGACATCGGACGGACTGCTAAATCATGTGTGGAATGCGCACGCCATGCACATGCTCCGCCGAAGTTCAGCGACCACCACTGGGAGTATCCGAAGGGGCCGTGGGAACGAGTTCACATCAATTACGCAGGGCTAGTGGCAGGTGCAATGCTGCTAGTCATCGTCGATGCTTACAGTAAGTGGCTCGAAGTTAAAGTCACCAATTTGTCTACAACAGAGGCTACAATTAAAATTCTGGATGAATTATTTGCTGCGTACGGTGTGCTAACAACCATTGTCTCGGACAACGGCACCCAGTTCACTGCTGCCGAGTTTAAGACCTTCCTACAATGAAGCGGAGTGACATTCCACGAGCTTTCAGCACCATACCATCCAGCTACAAATGGCCAGGCAGAACGATGCGTCCAAACGGTGAAAGACGCTCTAAAAGCGATGTCTACAACGAGAAATTTACTACAAACAAATTTGAATGAATTTTTGCGTCAGTATCGAAAAGCGCCCCACACTACCACCGGAGAATCACCATCCAAGCTGTTTCTGGGATGCAATCTGCGCACCCGCCTTGACCTGGTGAGGCCACAAGATGTCAGTACCAGAATTTCGGAAAAGCAACATATGGCATTTAATCCCTCCTTCCGTGAATTTCAATCGGGACAACAAGTCTACTTTCTCTCTGGAAATCCCCGCATGGATACGTGGGTCTCTGGAGTGACAGTCTCTCGCGAAGGCGACCTCCACTACGTAATAGACTACAAGGAGCAACGTTTCAAACGCCATGTCGACCAAATTCGACCTTGCCATAACACTGAAACAAACTTCCAGAACAAAAGGCGCCATTCGCAGGACCAACATCAAGGTGCCGCACCTCGTCATGTACATTTCTACAAAGGGAACTCCATACCCCTAACAGCACCACCGAGCCCTGTAGCCAGGAACATTCCAGCATCCCCTTCCACTGCCTCAACATCGCCGGAACCTGAGTTTTTAACCCCAGATAATAGCCCACTTCATCGTGAAGAAAACCCTCCTCCACCCCCTCTTCGTCGAACAACGAGGATAAGCCGCCGGCCCATCAAATATTGGCCGTAGATCTCAATTCGTAACGGAGGGAAGAAATTTTGCATATGAGATACAACCATATTACAGTCCCGCCATCTATTTGAAGCTCGCGCTGGCGACTCTCGTTTGGGCTCGCGCATCGATAAATCGATCCCCCGGTTTCCGGTCGCTCGCTGACTGACGACTCTTCGAGCCGGTCGCTAGTCGCCAGTTCCCTGCTTGTATATCGTAGTCAAAAAATAAATATACTCTTGTGTGTTATACTCTTCGGCTCTTGCTACTAATCTCCTATCTCTAACCCGAAAACACAACACTCTCCCTCCTTTTAATTAAATTGATTGGATTCAACTTTTGGTGTTAAAGAAATTATTATGAAAGATATCACCCCAGCCAGGATTCGAACCTGGAAACCTAGGTTCGAACCCTGGCTGGGGTGATATTTTTCGCAATAATTTCTTTAACATCAAAAGTTGAATCGAAATGATTTAATTAAAGAGAGGGAGGGGATTTTCACTATTCCAACAGGAACTGTGTTTTTAAGTCTGACAAATCTAGTCGGCGCACAGTTTTCAAGAGTTCGAAATAAATAATATGTGTATTCACACAAGAAATAATATTAGACTATTAAGATCCAAGCGTTTGGGCTGTTATGGCAATTATTCTAATTTAATTTGATTCATATGCACGATCGAATAACTATTTAATATTTATTTTGTTTATTTTATTAAAACAATTATGTTCAAAATGGCGACCTGCAACCTCAATACAAATACCTCAATCTACAATGCACCGTAGATGCAACCGCAATGCTTGTATTGAGGTTGCAGGCCGCCATTTTGAACATTTGTTGTAATAAAATAAACAAAATAAAATTTAAAAACGTATAATTTTTTTAAACCATACAAAAATCAAACAGCATTCAACAAGCCTAAAAATGACGTCTAGAGCCTTAAGGACGTTCACCGTCTAATCGATTTTCTATGTATTTGCTTAAAATTTGGACCATATGCTATTAATAGTGCGGTATTTACACGTCTGTACAACTTAAAAGTAATTAACCATCCCGAACGCGAGATAATCGCTATCAAAAATTGCATTTTTTCCACGTATTGGATACACAAAAAGCATACGGAAATCTCGTATTTTGAATTTTAATAATTAGAACGAATCTTAAGAAAGTGATGAAAAACGGATACTTATATAGTAGAAGGACACTTTAGGAATACTAGTAAAAGAACCCGAAATTATTGACCATTTAGATTTAGAAATACAATAATAAATAGACCTTAATTTTCACGATTATTTGACGTAAAGAAGCGACTGGAGGAGAAAAATGACAGAATAGTCTTTTGTTCTGTGTGTGAGGGAAACTATCCAAAAGTTTTCAGCCTGTAACCGTAAATAGTCGGATGTTTTCCCGTCGATTTAGAGTATAAAATTTTGACTACGATTATAACCGGTGAACGTCCTTAAAGAGGCGTCGCCGGGTACGGGTTACTTAACAAAAATTGTTCAATTTACCAAGATCTAGCACCCCTTGTTTGTCGCAAATATCCGGAAACACCCTGTAGAGATTAAGAACCGAAAAAAGAAGCCGTAATTTTTACGGTTTCGGTTTTCTTCTCTGGTCAAGAAACCGAAACTGAAACCGGAACAGTTATTTGACGTTTATTAAACCGTAACCGAAACCGAACCGAAATATCCTTTTGGTCCGGGTCCCTGCTGCTTTAAATAACTTTCTTTCGTTCATACATGTACTCTTTCCACATACATATTAGTCGTTTATGCCTTTCAATACTCAAAATAACTGCTATATTTTTCAAACTTCTTTTGTTAATAATTTTTTAGTAAACAACGACCGCCGGCTAAAACCTCCTGAATGTCATTCAGGAGAGTGACCTTGACAACATATGTCAAGGTCAAGGTCATTAGGGATGGCTCCCTAATACGATATACTTACTTTTGTTTTTCATATTTTATGTTTCTGTTTATATGTTGCTTATAATAGATGGATCCATTATTTGGCATACCTTCTAATATAGCCGTGGATAGCTCGCAATATCCGTGCTTTATAATAACATCTACATTAATAGGAACCAATACAGATTGACGCATGATAATGTGTGAACATACGACGCAATTTTTTATTTTTGTATAACTGGGATTGTCTTTGAAAACATATTGTGCAACATTTCCTATACTTGACCAACAGCCTACAGTTATATTATTTTTGTCGATTTGAGTTTTGAAATTTAATAACACCCATTAATATTTTGGCTCTTAATTTATGTTTTTCGGCTGCAACCATTTTTTAAAAAATACTTAACAAATTGCATAATTCTAGTGTTACGTCCTGTGGACTCTACGATTTCTTTTTTTCGTGGAATTATTCTCACTGTAAAAACAGACGGAAACCATTAAAAACAATTGTCGATTGGCGAGGCTCAAACCAGATACAGAGCGTTAGACGTTATCGCATCTTAAAGTAAAAAATCGTAAAAATTGAAAAGCTTTCAAATGACTCAAACCTACAAATCAAGCAAGTTTTTAGATATTGTCAGGCCCTTGGGAACAGGTGTAGGACTGTCGCACTCTCAGGGGGGCCTCGATAACTCCCTAAACGCAGTGCATCTAAAATTCTATCTCAAGACAGCTGATGATAGGCATGGGCCATCATTCACTATTAAAAAATCCGTGTTAACTATTGATAGTCGAATTCATTGTTGCCTCTTTTCCGCGATGCTGATTGGTTCTCTCACTTGGCTCGCTTCGCACTGCGAGAGTCGATCGTAACGGTCAGCGCTGAAATTGTGTTTTGACAGGTTATTGTGATTGATATTTTGGTTATAAACAAATGTTTAAGGTTATTATACATAAAAAGAGAGATCGCATAAAAATATATATAAATAAGTAAATAATAATTTATTAAAATGATAAGTTATAATTATATTTGCATTAATTATATTAAATGTATATATGTATATATGTACATATGTATATGTATTTATATAGACATGATCATGTACATATATGCGGAGCGCAACAATATTACGCAATTAAGAATTATACAGGGTGTTAATAAAAGAGCGGACACTAACTACATAGCGGTATTCCTTGTAAAAAACTGAGTCGAAAAGTCCTGAACCACTTTTTTCTATAATGCTTAACAAAGCCGTAATCATTGAGTAAAGTTAGTCCAACCAGCGTCGTTCTTTAGCCGGGCGAACGTCGGTGAGCCGCGCGCTTGATAGTGTGCGTGAGCGCTCCGCCGCGCATCGCGCGGCGGCACGGCGGCGCGGCCGCGGCCGGCCGCGCTATGCCTTCGCGCGCGTCGCATGCAATATTCTTACGCATTGTAATAATAGAAATAATTTTTTCTTGCACTAAAAATCACTTTTTACTCTTGTCAGAAGTATCCCCTTGCAGAAAATTTTGATAACGGATAAAACTTTCGCCAAGACATAACTATTATTAACATATAAAAATTAAAACAAATACAAAAAATTATACTGTGTATTTTACAATACAAAATTTTACAATACAAAAATTATTTTCTAAACAATCCGTTTCGTTAAATATCTTTGCGTTAACTTAATTTAAATTATAACACAAAGCACTTATTGAATCTTTCTTCGAGGTTTGCCCAGTTACTCAGAAGTAATAAATTTTTTAAGGGGAATTTACTGTAACAATTAGATCTTTAAATAATCTCGTACTTAAAAGGAAATACGTTAAAAATATTATTAAAAGCTAAAGTATTCAAAAATATAAGAATTTCTTCTCTTATGAAAAGAAGATTTATCCTAAGTCATGAATAACGCTGTCCAGATGTACAATCTTTTTGAAACCTAAGGCAAATAAGAGCAAACCGCCGAGCGAACAATATTAATTTTTATATTAATAATAAATAATAACACGTTTAATAACTTAAAACAAAATAAAATACAAACGTTTCTGTCTTAGTTTAAACGCATAAATAAAAGTGAAATGTTATCGTATTCATAAGACATTGGACAGCGGTAAAGTTATTGGAAAAGGTTGAACATAAGGTACATTACGTGATAACTGGTGCCTTTTAAATAAAATAAAATTGAAAAGTTAGCTGCAATTCGTATAAGTCTTTTCATAAAGATGTAAAATTCACTTATTAGACAGTATAATATCAATCTCGTGATAATCTACCGTGTCTGGTTTTAGTGATGAAACAATGCTTATGAGTTAAGATCAGTACACGGATTGAAGGCTTAGGCTGAAGCGCAAGGTGAAATGAGTACAAATGTCATAAAGTATCATATAATAAAATAACACTAGTAAATAAAAAAATATAAAGTAAATAAATAAACTAGTAAATTAAAAATCTTTCTAATGATTATTCGCCTATTGTCGAGAAACTTCCACACAATTGACATCTATAGTCTGTTTTATTTATTAACTTATTTTTATTTATTTACGAGTGTTACTTTGTTATACGATGCTTCATGATATTTCTCTGTACTTATTTCACCTTACGCTTAAGTCTAGGTCTTCAGTCCGTACGCTGATATTAACTCATAAGCATTGTTTCGTTACTGAAACTAGACGGTAGATCATCATGACACTGATATTACACTGTCTGGTAAGTAAAATTAACATTAAAAATAAGTGAAATTAATATTTAAAAAACTTATACGAATTGCAGGTAATATTTTATTTTATTTAAAAGGCCGCATTTACTTTATGTTTAATCTTTTCTAACAACTTTACCGCTGACCTACGTATTACGAATATGATAACATTTCATATTTATTTATGCGTTGTTAACGATTCGATTTAAGATTATTGTGAAATATTACAATAAAACAATATGTATTGTATTTTGTTTTAAGTTATTAAATGCGTTATAATTTATTATTCGCTATAAGATCGACGTTTTGATTTTATTTGCCTTAAGTTTCAAAAAGATTTATCCTCTTCTTATAATATTAAACAGGAATTTTCTATATTTAATATTTTGAAGGTTAGGGGAACGTAGAAAAGGAATGTTTTATTTATATTTGCGAATAAAAAGTTTTCTGTTGTTTTGAAATATTAATAGCCCTGATAAGGACTTTTTCGCAGTGATCTGCTAATTCTGAAAAAAACCGGTTTAATCCTGGAAAGGACTGCTACGCATAAAGTTGCTAGCCCTAAAAAGAACAGTTTCTTAGTCCTGAAAATGACTTTTTAAATTAAATTTTTAAAAAAAGTCCCGCGAACCACAATGCATGTTTCGGCACGAAGAATTAAATTTTCTCGTACGCATTGAAGCATCGGTCCATCGACAGTTTGGACAGATATTTGTATTCTTATCAATTTCATGCGTAATAGACTTTTTTAGGACTTAACAACGGCTCTTTTCAAAGCAAGCAATTCACTGCAAAACAGTCCTTTTCAGGACTACTAATATTTCAAAACATCAGGAAATTTCTCATTTGCAAAGATAAATAAAGCATTCCTTCCCTTCGTTTCCGTAATCTGCAAAATATTAAACAGAAAATTTTGTATAACGTTATAAAAGGAGGATAAATCTTTTTCTTATAACAAAAAATCTCTCTTTATTTTTCAATACTCTTTAATATTTATTTTTAAGCATGAGATTATTTAAACATCTAATTGTGTTAGAGTAAATTTTTTTTTTTTAATTTACTACTTCTGAGTAACTAGGCAAAACTCGTAGAAAGATTTAATAAGTGCTTTGTTTTATAATTTAATTTCAGTTAATGCAAACATCTAACAAAACGGATTGTTTAGAAAATAATTTTTGTATTGTAAAATACGGTTTATTTTTTGTACTTGGTTGAATTTTCATATGTAAACTTTCATACGAAAGTTCTATCCGTTATCAAACTTTTCTATAAGGAGGTACTTCTGACAGGAGTAACAAGTGATTTTTAGCAAAAAAAAATTATTTCTATTATTACAATGCAAAAGAATATTGCATACGACGTGACGCTCGCAAAGCCCGCCCCGCCGCCACTCCGTGACGGCGGCGATTAGCCTTTGCGCGCGTCGCGTGCAATACATATTCTTGCGCATTGTAATACCTAATAGAAATAATTTTTTCTTGTACTAAAAATTACATAGAATATAGAATACTTTATTTCTGCCTTTTGGCTTGAAATGGTTACACGTGTGTTCCTCAAGTTCATGCATACCTCATTAGATATTAGTACATATATCATTATACATTTACATCTATATTGTATACAACAAACAAACAAGTAGAGCTGAATATTGTAGGCTCAACAGTTTTCTGTCTCTATATTTCGTTTTTCTCTTCTCTCCTGCAGCTTCACCATTCATCTCTCTCCCTCTCCGTTGCCGTTCAAAATTTTTTTTAGTCTCTCCCTTATTCCTTCTCCCATGCCATCGCTTCCCTCCCTCGCGCATCTCTCTAGCATATGTTCCCATGTTTCTTCCTCTGCTTCACATACTCTGCATCTTCTTTTCTCCTCTGATTCCCAGTATCTTCCGCCGCGCATCTCGTTACCCATTCTGAATCTAGCTATCCTTGATATCGACTTTTCTTTTCCTCTTCTTTCCAGATACTCAGGCCTTCCGATTTCTACTATCTCCTTGTACCATCTATTGTATTTTGACTCTCTTATTCTTTCATCTATCTCCTGTATTTGTATGTCTCTATCTCTACATCCTACCTCTTCTATGCTACTCCATCCCTCTCCTCTTTTCCTTTCTATCTCTTCCGCTGCGTATCCTCTACTCTCGTAAAACTTTCTACGTTCTATTTCCCATTTTGACTTTTCTTTCCTTACGTCTTTCTTTATTTCCTTCCAGCATGCTCTTGCTATTTCGTTTCCTCTTCCGTTTTCTAATTTTTTTTCGTATCTCATTGCTCTTTTTGCCGCTTTTGTTCTCATCTTAATTCTTTTAGTTTCTTCCCTTATCATATAACCGGGTGTGCGCCAGTCTAATGCTAACGTCCATCTTATGAACCTCTCTTTACTCTTTCTTTCCTTCCATCCCCATACTTCTGCTCCATACATCGCCACGCTTGCCACCAGTGAGTCAAATAGTTTTATTCTTCTTTTCCAGTCTCCTCCAAAAATTCTTTTTCCTATACCCCATACTTGGCTCATTGCTATACTGTGGCTTTTCTTACTTTCTCCTTTATATGTGCTTCTTGTCCACCGTTTCTTTGAAATGTGTATCCTAAGTAGCAAAATTCTTTTACCTCTTCTATTCGCTCTCCTTTCCATCTCTATTCCACCTCCTTGATTCTACCTCCTCCTTTCCTAAATCTCATGACTTTTGTTTTACCCACATTCACTGTTAGTTTCCTTTTGTCGAAGTATTTTTCCAACCTTCTTATCATTTGCTTCATTTCCTCTTCTTCCTCTGCAATTATCACCACATCATCCGCATATGCAAGCGTCCATATTTTTGTATCTCCTATAACCACCCCTCCTTCCTGCCCTTTTCCCATTACTTCCTCCATGTCCGCCAGCATCAGTACAAACAGCAGCGCACTCAGAGGACATCCCTGTCTTACTCCTTTGTAACGATGCACTCCCAGAAATGCATCGTTCCGGCCGTCCACCAGCCGAGCCGCCCGGCCGACCACCTGTCGGGCGAAGAAAGGGGGCGGAATGCCCCCACACATTTTTTAAAACAATATAAAGTCAGCGCACTCGCCGCCGGATATCGATTCGGGCCAAACGGATCGATATCCGAAAGCGCCCGAATAAGTTCGAGCGCGTTCGCAACGCCGGAGCGCTCGGCGCCCCTACTCCGGCCCGACATCCCCGCCACGTGCGGCTCCGCGTCAGCGCTACCCCCCGCTACCAAACTAACGAGCTCAGGGGGTATAAAAAGGCAACGAATTTGTCTAATTAGAAAAACTCCGTCGTGAGCCAGCAATCCGACCAGACCTGTCCGCTGCTCACGACTTCCAGTCCCGATCCTGCTCCTTGCAAATCACCAGCCGTGTCGACGAGGTTGAGAGTACTCAGTCTCTATTCGGGAGTTCCCATACGCCGACACCGCTGTCCTGAGCCCCGGTAATACCGGCGAGGTTGAGTGTACTCGTCTCTTCCGAGAGTTCTCGGTAACCGGTACCACCGTTTATCACACACGAAGTCCACGTTTCGTACAAGAGCGTTCTCTGTACGCCGGGCGTACCCGGCCGTGGTCTTTTCCCTTGACGTGCACTGGACAGAGCGTGCTCTATCCTGCCGGGTGTCCCCGGTTGCCGTCTACGTGTACTGCGGAGGAGAGTACTCCTCCCGGTCGGGTGTTCCCGATTGCACGCAGCATCCTGACATCCTGTCAAGATCCTCGTGTCGCGTATCCACACGCCATTACGACGCGTTCGTCCGTACAGCCCCGCGTGCTGTACCCGCCTCGCGCTAACTTAGCATACGCCTAATCGCTCCGCGTGCCGCACACGCCTCGCGCCACTCTCAGGTGTTTACCCGAATTCTATAAATTAAGCGCCGCCTACTTATACGCGCTACTTGTCTTCTCGCGCCGCCCCACGCGGGCCATCGACCGCGCCCATCGACCGCGATACACAAAGCGTCCCGTCAACTACCGCCGTAGGCCAATCCCGCGAATCCGGGAAACTATCGCGCATCGCCTTGCGATCACCTCACGCGCAAATTATAAAGCGAACTCACACTTGTAACAACAACGCGACATTTCTATAAATTGTAAAAGCGATACCGAGGCTGTCGCCTCATTTCAATATTGTAAATCCAACCATCTCAGAGTTTATAATAAACTTTTCAGTAAATTATAAGATACCGTTATCTCGTCTCTTCCTCCGCGCCTCTTTCTCGACCCTGACCAGCCGCGAGCTAAGATCCGAGCATCGGGAAAACAGGTTGTTTTACCTTTAATTGTCCAAAAGCAGGGTCCTTTTTTCCCGTTACATCTAATCACGTTTCTTGTTTCTTTATATAACTCTTTGATTCTAACTCTCAGCCTTTCGCTTATTCCATTCTTCTCCACTACCTTCCATAATATTTCTCTGTCCACTGAGTCAAATGCTGCCTTCAAATCTATAAATGTTGCCACTAGTTTCCCTTTTTCTTTGCTAATCGCTATTTCTATTACGTAGTTCAATGTGTATATATTTTCCATCGTTCCTTTTTCTTTCCTGAATCCCGTTTGCGTCTCCGGTATTAGCTTTTTCTCTTCTACCTCTTTCTCTAGTCGTTTTGCTAAGATAGCTGCGTATATTTTATAGCTCGTGTTCATCAGTGTTACACCTCTGTAGTCTCCAGCTTCTTTTTCTTCCCCTTTCTTTATTTTTCGTATAATTATTCCTTCATTCCAGTCTTCTATCATTTCCCCTTTCTTCCATGCTATGTCACATATCCTCCATATTGCTTTCTTTAATCTGTTTCCTCCGTTTGTCCATACCTCGTTTGGTATTCCATCCGTTCCTGCTGCTTTTTTATTCTTCATCTCCGCTATTACTTCTTCTATCTCCTCTCTTCTTATTCCTTCCTGCTCTTCGCATCCATCTTCTGTTTCTTGTTTTTCCTCTTCTGTCTCTTGTTTCGTTCCTACCCCTCCTAGCAGCCTCTTAAAATGCTCGTTCCATTGTTCTTCGCTTATTTCTTTATTTACTTCTTTTCTGTGTTTCCTTATTCTATTTATGACTCTCCATACCTCCTTTTTATTTTTGGCATATTTTGCTTCTTCTATAATTCGTTCTTTTTCCTTCTCTTTTTTTCCTTTTATCTTTTCCCTGTATTCTTTTCTCTTCTTTATGTATTCTGCTTTTTCTTCTTCTCCTTTTTTCCACTTTCTTAGTTTCTTTTTTGTTTCTTTTCTTAGCTCTGCACACTGTCCGTCCCACCATTTATTTTTTCTTTTCGCCTTGCTGTCTATTCTAATTTCTTTCCAGCTTGCCGCCCGCGTCACTGCTTTCTTTATTTCTTCCATGAGCTCTTTCGGGTTCACTCCCTCTATAGTTTTTTCTTCGATCTTCTCTCTATATCTTTCTACAGCTTCTATGGACCAGTCCATTACTTTTTTCACTTTCCTCTCTTCCCTTTTTCTTTCTTCTATTTCCTCCGTTACTTTAAGTACTACATATTGATGGTCCGATTCTATCTCCTCTCCAATTCCTATCTCTTTTGTTCTTTTCCATAGCTCTTGATTTTCCATAATATAGTCTATTACTGTCTCTCCTCTCCCTCCGGTAAAAGTGAATTCTCCTTCTTTATCTCCTTTGGTTCCATTTAGTATTCCTAGCCCTTCTTCTTCCAGAAATTCTATCAGTTTTCTTCCTTCTGCATTTATTTCTTTGTCTTTTGATCTTCTTTCCTCTCCAAAGATGTCCGTGATTCCTCCTTTTTCTCCTGTTCTTGCATTAAAGTCGCCTCCTATTATTATTCGCTCTCCTATGCCTCCTCCGTTCATATATTTTCTTATTACTCTTATTTTTTTGTCAATGTCATTATTTACGTATACGCTGATAATCTTCCATTCTCCTTCCTTTGTTCTTACAATTCTCTCCACTACTTCTTCCTTTTCTCTCTCTATTCTTCCTTCTACTTCAAGCCTTTTCTTATTCCGGTGATTATCCCTCCTCTTGCTCTTTCTCTCTTCTTTTCTCTTGTCGCTGGCTGGCATTTCCATACATGTCCTTCTGGCATTATTCTTTTTATTTTGCTCCACTCTTTTTCTTCCACCCACGTTTCTAGAAGCGTTACTACATCCCACTCTTCCACTACTTTCCAAAACCCTTTGTTTTTTCCTTTTAATCCTGCTATGTTCCAGAAGCCTACTGTCATTCTCTTTTGTCTTTCTGCTATCCTCTTCTTCTTTCTTTCCGTTCTTCTCCTCTTCTCCTTCGTACAGTCTCCTTCTCAATTTCCTCCCGTCTCTGTTCCTTCCTGTTCTCTTTGAAATCTTTTTCCTTCTTCCAGCTTTTCCTCGCTTTCATTCCATTTCTTTTCGTGGCCGTCTATCCATATTTTTTGGTATCCTAAGGTTGCTCTTGTCCCTTTTTCTCTCTCCTCCTTCACTATACTCCATAATTGTTTTTGTATTTTTCTCTCCGCTACTGTCATGTCATCATCTATGTATATCTTTTTTTCTTTTCCTATCTTCTTTCTGTTTATCATTACTTCTCTCTTGTCTTCCCATCTGTTCAGCCTAACTAGTATCATTTTGTTCTCTCGTCCGCCAACTTTTTGCACCTCGTCCACTTCTACCTCTTTTTTGGCGATTTCTTTCAGCAACTTTCTAATCTTCCCTCCTCTCTCATTTTCTTCTTCTATTTCCGCTCCATTTATTATTATATTGTTTCTTCTTCTTTTCCTTTCTTCCAATTCATTTTTTCTTTCTATCTCCTTCATTTTCTTCATCAGCTCGTTGCTCTCTCTCCCTCCCTCTCTCTTCTTCTCCACCTCCACCATTCTCTCCTCCAGTTGCTTTACTCTTTTTTCTATACCAGTTTTCAGCTTTTCCCATATCATTTCACTTTTTCTGTATTCTTCTCTCAGGTCTTGCATCTCTTTCATCAGTTCCTCCTTATCTTTCTTTCTTTCTTTCTCTTGTTCCTCCAATTTTGCCAGTATTTCCTTCAGCATTTTTCCTGCCTCCATGCTTCCCTCTTCCTCTTCCGCTTTTTTTACTTTGCTTGGTGGCGACCTACTTACTCTTCTCTCCTTATTAAATTTATCTATAATTTCTTTCTCGACCTTTTTTATTTCTTCACTCTCCTGCTCTTTTTTTCCTTTCTTTATGAAGTCTGTAATCGACCCTTGGCTTCTTGTTCTGTCTCTTATCTTTGACAGTTCCGCTGTTCTCGCGTGTTTGCTCTCTGTGTTTTTACCTTCTTTAATCGTTTCTTTGTCCTCTTTCCTGCACTTCTCCTCACTATCCTTGCTCCCTTTACTCTCCTTCTTCTCCTTCTCTATCCGCTCCTTTCTCTGCCTTTACGGTGATCCTAGTCTCCTTGTTTATTTCCTATGCCACTTCTCGATTCTACGGGCCTTTCCTAACCTCAAAATTGTCGCCGCTACACAGATTCGAAAATCTTCAGCCTGCGTCCTCTGCTCTACTTGCCTTCTTTTTTCTCTGCCTTATTGCACTTTGCGCATGCAACTGTCTGAAAAACAAAATCGCCCTAGGGCGATATCACGGCAGAATATTTCCAATAAATTTATGCAAATGATATGCGTGCTTCTCCTTATACTTACTCGGTCGGTAACCTACTAAAAATTACATGTTACTTCTATTAAAAGTACCACCTTACAGAAAAATTTGATAATGAATAGAACTTTTGCCAAGACTATCAACATATAAAAATTTGAACAAATAGAAAAGTAAACTGCATTTTGAAATACAAAAATTATATTTTAAACAATCCGTTTTTGGTTAGATATTTTTCGTTAATTAAAATTATAAAATAAGGCACAGAATTTTTCGAAGAGTTTTGTCCAGTTACTCACAATCAGAAGTAATAAATTGTTTAAAAAAAATTTACTATAACAATTAGATATTTAAATAATTCCATACTTAAAAAAAAATACATAAAGTGTAATAAGAAATATAAATATAGATTTTTTTTATGGTAAAAAAAGATTTATTCTAAGTCATGAAGAACGTTTACCAGATACACGATCTTTTTGAAACTTAAGGCAAATAAGAGCAAAACGCCGATCTCATAGCGAATAATAAATAATAACATAATTAATAACATAAAACAAAACACAATACAAACATTTCTGTCTTAGTTTAGACCCTCTTCAGTGTAACATTTCTCAATAATCTTAAATCTAATCGTCAACAACGCATGAATAAAAGCCCTTGCACAATGCCAGGCAACAGGCAATAGGAACAGGAAACAACAAAAAATTCGTCAATACAAACCTAAAAAATTCGAACGCTATGAATGGTTGGCAACAGGCAATAGGCACAAAATTTCCAACGTGACGGAAATTCTGTGTCTATTGCCTGTGTCATCGTCTATTCTGCATAGATACAAGGTTTTTCATTTCTGTTCCCTGTTCCTAGCCTGTTGCCTAGCATTGTGCTTAGGAGCTTAAGTGAAATGTTATCATATTCATAGGTCAGCGGAGAAAAGGTTAAACATTTGTTAAATCACGTGACTAACTGCTGCTTTTTAAATAAAAAAAGATTACAAAATTAGCTGAAACTGGAAAAGTTTTTTTATAAAGATGTAAATTTACTTACAGACAATGTACTATCAATCCCGTGATAATTTACCGTGTCTCGTTCCAGTAATGAAACAATGCTTATGAGTTAAGATCAGCGTACGGACTGAAGGTCTAGGAACTAGGTTCAAGCGCAAGGTGAAATGAGTACACACAAATAACATAAAGCATCATATAACAAAATAACAGTAGTAAATAAAAAAATAAATTAATAAATAAATTAGTGGAAATCTTGCTAATGATCATTTTCCTATTGTCAAAAGACCCACAAAATGCAACTGTAGTCGGTTTTTTTATGAACTTATTTTTATTTATTTATTAGTGTTACTTTGTTATATGATGCTTCATGATATTGTCTCTGTACTCATTTCCCCTTACGTTTGAGCATCAGCCTTCAATCCGGGCGTTGATTTTAACTCATAAGCATTGTTTTGTTACTGAAACCAGACACGGTAAATTATCACCGAGATCAAGAGACACGGTAGTATCTCGCGCCAAGTACGCGCGGAGCGAGACAGCCGTGGCTCTATATACGCGACGCGACGAGTTATATATATGTTGAAAGTACTCGAGATTTTGAGATCTCGATAACTAGTGAACGGATCAAGTTCTAACTAGGCTCAATGGAAAGCTTGGACCAAATTTATATAATGAAAGTATTTTTATTTTTCCCCTACGTGGCCTACGAAAAAATATATTGCGATGCAAAAGTCCAGACCTGAAAATTTTCATTTAAGAAACGTCCACGTCGTCGGACATATGACATATACATATACCCCCAGCGTTACTTTCACTACTTTCGACTGTAGATGGCTCTTGCTTGTCGATAAATAGATCGCGTTCGCGAGAGAGAGCGAGAGAGCGATATTGCCAGTCTCGAGCGTCTCCATGACAACAAAAGAGACAGCATGTTTATGTGCAGTGACGTGACTGACGTGTACGTTAGTTGGTGCGCGAGGCTGCGTTTACATTTATCGTAATGTTAAGTTTCTTACGACGATATGAGTTGACTCAACTTGAACTCGGAAGATTGTGACACTTGTCTAGCGTTACAACAAGTATAACCTAATATATCAGCCTTCTCGACGCGCAAAGAAAAGTGTGTTTATAATTAGATATATTAACATAGATATATTGTTTACGACAGCTTCTTTGCTTACGATCACGATCGCAGCGTTACGATGGATCGTAAGCTCATTACGACGAAACGTTCGTCGTGACAGTTATCGTATGAATTATTAAGGTGCGTCTACATCTATCGTAACGCTGCGATCGTGGTCGTAAGCAAAGAAGCTTTCGTAAACAATATCGTGGGTGAGATGTTACGAGACGGGCTCGGTGTCCGACGAGCCAAATTTCGGGACTATTCGGGAGTGTGTGTGTGGTGAAAAACGATTGAGTCCGGCTCGCGAATCAAACGTCCGCGTCACGTCGTCGAGATTAGATCAACGGGATCAACGTTTATAGAATCGAGACTATTCGGAAGTGTGTGTGTGTGTGGTGAAAAACGGTCGAGTCCGAGTAGGGATAGTATCCCGGTTCCGACCCATGGGGCAATGAGGGGGGGTGAGGGGCGGGGGGGTAACCGAGGGCGAGGTGGACGACGGCACAGGCGGCGTCTCATATTACAAAGGAGGGTGAGGGGTGTTGACGTGACGCGGGGGAGGGGTGCCGCGTTAGAGTCGCGTAGGGTCCGCGCGGGGGAGGGGTGCCGCGTAGGGTCCGCGCGGGGGAGGGGTGCCGCGTAGGGTCCGCGCGGGGGGGGGGTGTGGCGTAGGGTCCGCGGGGGGGGGGGGTGCCGCGTAGGGTCCGCGCGGGGGAGGGGTGTCGCGTAGGGTCCGCGCGGGGGAGGTGTACCGCGTTAGGGGTAGGGCCCGCCGCCGCCGCCGCCGCCGCCGCCGCCGCGCCGCCGCCCGCCCGCGCCGCCCGCGCCGCCCGCGCCGCCCGCGCCGCCCGCGCCGCCCGCGTTCGCGTTCGCGTTCGCTTTTACCTTAATTTGGGGGGGGGGGGATGCCCGTGTCCGCGCCCGACGGAGTGACGCTCGAGCAATCGTAGAATTTCCCGGAGTAATCGTCGACAGCCTAGTTCACCCCAGCCGCGTCCACCACCACCACCATGCACACATACACACACACGCACACACACACACACACACACACACAAAACAAAAACTGATGACTAAAAAAAATTTAAAAACTGTCACCGCGAACGACTTGCGTATATAACCGGCGAGCGACAGTTGCAGACTGAGGCGTAACTGCGGCAAGAAACCCGCTAGAACGCTCGCTCGATCTGTAAACACGAGACACCATAACCGAATGGCGCCGTGATTCTTTCTACGAAGAGTCAAATATCGTAGTTTAGGACGGGCATATCGGTTCATCTTTCACGCTCGTAAACAAATCGCGTCTCGCACTACAGAAGCGAGCGCCGATGTTCAGGCGAACGTTGCGTATATCGCTCGAGTGGAAAATAAAGTCGTACGTCGTGACCTGAAGAAAGGCTTTATTTTTCTGTTACATATATATTCATGCGAAGTGGCTGGGAAAGGAGATATAAAATAAAACATTGTAATGTACATATACGTTATACATTTATTTATTTATTTTTATAAGTTGTATAAAAAGATTCCACTTCTTTCTCGTGTTTCGACCACCAGTTAAATATTTTAAATACGTTTTGCAACGCGCAGTTCTTCGTATGTTTTCCGCATCGCACAGTATTAGCGGCATCCATATTGTTCAAAGAGTCGATGTCTTCGTAATCAGCATCCAGAGTCTCGATGATCATTTTCTTTCTCGCAAAATTTTCGAGCAGATCCACCAGCCATTCGCGTTTCTGGATTCCCTTGACGTACACGAGAGTCGGCGGCGTTTCGTCGTCATTATCATCATCCTCTTCCATACCAAGCACGGCCGATGTAATTAGATGTTTCACCATGCTGTACGGCACGTTTCCGTCGTTCCATCGTAATCCATGATGATTTTTGATCAACCAGGTAGCGCATGATTTGTCGGAATTCATGAGGAGATTCCACGGCATGGGGCGTTCAAAGATGTAATGCGCCAGAACGGTCCCCTTTCGCAGCACCGCCACCTCCTTCACGACAAATTTCATTCCGACGAGGAAACCTTGCAGGTCCACGAACGTTGGTACGGACATAAGATTTCTCTTTGATGCGTTACTCGAGAAGAATGACACGCAAATATGCAGACGTCTCTCGACACTTTTGATTTATACCCTGCTCCCCCCTCTTTTTATTGTATCGGAAAAAAATTTCTTCGACGTTGCCGCGAACGCTCAGACAATTTTGCGCACCACGTAGGTCAACGGGTTGTACTGAATAACGCGATCGTGTATGATGAGACAGTACGCTGAGGTATTCGGCGGTACATTCTCCATACAATCGAATTCTATTCTGACATCAACGGTGGCATTTTTGACGGATTCGTTTTGTCGAGAGCAATCGATGACCACTATTGGAGCGTATTGTAGAAAATTCGGGACATCGAGACACGGCTGGACGTGCTCGCGTCCGTAATACGCTCTACTGAAACGTGCATACATATCGTACAGAATCGCCCATCTGTTTTTACTAAAATCCAAATTCATATCATCGTACGGATAGAATTCAGAGTTTAAATAAAGTTTCACGTTGGTCAATTTGCAATGATCGAACGTTGTTATTTCTCTGGTCATAACATTCTTCCGGCCCGTCTGCAGAGCAAAGATGACGTATCGCGGTTTTTCGAGCTGAGTCGCGGTCTTGATAGCCCACGAGTGCTTGGTCGTGTTTTGCAACAGGGGATACTCGTACAGATCCCACGAACGGAAACTCATATTCAGATATCGTCCGTTTTCCAAGGCGCGCAGCATCGACAGTTTGTTGATCTCGTTCAGCAACACGTGAGGCATTCGCCATTGTATCTTGAGTACGTTGATAGCAGGATTCAACGTCGGATTTCCCACTAGGGAATTGTTATCATTGCGCGATCGTATCAAGATCAATTCATGACGCGCGTTGATCACCACGCGTTTGTAATCCTCGCAAAATCCCAGTAGCATGCTGAGCGGTACGTGAAAAGTAAAGTTTCTTCGCGTAGAAGTGATGTCAGCGTTATTGAGCATATCCCAGCCAGCGTTTTTCAGAATCGTACTCGCGCCCAAAGACAGCGACGCGTAATTCTTGAGCGTTGTTGTTATTCCTACGTTTCTGTTACGATCAATCTCCACACCGTCGAGTTCGTATCGAATCTCATCGAACAAGAATGCGACGGCATTATTCGCCAATACCACGTTATCGGGTTCACCGTCTACTCTGTTCACCGTCAATATTCCTTCGACGTAGAGAAAACTTTCGCACGGCAACGTATACAGATCCTGCTGTTGTATGGGTATTCGTATCTCATCGCTATACTCGAACGTTGTGTTGGCGTACGCGTTGTACGTGTGAGTCTCGATCTTGACGATGCGATCGTCAAAGACCGGCTCGCTTCCAATGTTAAGGATATCGGTCATGATTCCTCAGATATTTCGCACCGCGAATCCCAAAAATTGTAAGAATTTAACGTTCGACGCTGTGAGTTTCTTTCTCGTATTTGTAGCGTAGCCTAACGCTGGTGATGACAATGATCGAACGATATCGTTGACCGCTACCGTAGTGTAAATAGTGTTATCTTTCGTGTGCTCCGAGTCGTTCAACACGAGCATCTCATATATGTCGCGCACACTCACGCGCGTTATCGCTGTCGCCGTCGTACGTGCAATCTGACGGTGATCTCTTCGCCTCGAAAGTCGAGCAATCGTCCGTCCTGATCCACGATGCGTACCGTTAAATCAGTAATGCTCCGTGCGATGATTGGCAGGTAAATGATCTGCGCCGGTGTTTCCGATATCTTATATCCTGGCGGCACGCTCGGAGAAAATTCGTGTATCGTGTGAACGGGTTTGCCGTTGCTGTACGCACCCGCGGTCACGTTACACTCTACGCGGATAATGTTTATATTGATGATATTAATCGGTAGGTCCGATCGGTGCCATTTTCCAGGCTGCAATATACGCTTCGACGAGAATCCCAGCAGTGATCCAATATTGTTTGGTTTGCTAAAGTTTACTCTGAAAGCACAATTGATCTCACTTTTCATCGTGTTGTAATTAGCACGGAGCACTATCGGATATTTTACAGCCTCATCATCCTCGTACTCCGCGTTGTCATCATCGCCCTCGTCGCCATTCGCGCGAGCGGTCTCCTCTTGCGCGATATCTACGACCGATGTACGATTGCTGATGGAAGGAGCTACGCGTCGCGGGCGTTTCCGTGAAACAGCGCGTTTCAAAAACTCGTGTATCGCTCCTATCTCGTACGATCCCTCGGGTATCGTAATTTCCGTGTCATCCTCGTCGAAGTAAAATTTATTATTCGAAGAATTCACGTTTGGTATCGTGTGATAAGTCTCAAAACCGTTAGACCGAGCTCGTAGTCACCGTCGCTCAAATCTACGGCGGGAAAGTAGGGCACCGCGAGGATGCTGCTCTTCCCGGTCAGCGTGAATGTCATAGACATGTCGGGAAAACCGTTCGACTAACACTGAGTCTCCACGGCGCACCGTCAGTTCTTAAATTTACGCCGTTCGTCGTCTATTGTCAGGAGAAATCGCAGGCACGCTTGTCCGCAGATGTTTTGATCATATGTTTGAACGGGCGTGCGATTGTACTCTATCTTTATCACGCTCGGTCCGAAATATTGCACCAACTCTTTCGGCGGTCGAAGATTACCGAAACTGTCAAAATACATCGCGCGGTTTCCCCTCTTTGCGTACGCTACCCAGTGAGTACCGGAGCCCGCTGTATCATCCAAATTTACAATACCGCTCTCGTTTTGGCGTATACCGCCGATTGGTAACGAGTCACGCATGAAAACACCCCTGAAGAACGGTACGCGCATGTGTTTTGCCAGTCGATTCAATTGTACGTTAGTCGTAATACCCGTGGGCATTTTTAACGTCTCTTTGACGTTTTTTTTTTTTATTTTCTCTCCTCTTCTTCGACGCAACTTCCCGTCCGCGTTTGTACGGAGCGAGATAAAGTCCGCGGCCTTCCATGGCGCGATTGTGACGTTGCATCTCTTCCAGCTGACGTCGCGCGGTTTTGCGAGCGTTCACGGCCGTTGCGATCCCGGCCGCCCCGCCGGCCAGGGAACCGAGAACTCCCAGCAACGGTAGAAGCGGCAATACACCGCCTTGTTTCGTCGCCGGAAGTATCCGTTTTTTCGACGCTCTCCTCTTCTTCTTTTTCACGGTTCGCAAACCCATTCCTAGCTTCGTCTTTGCTTTCATAGCAGCCCAGACGGCTGTAGCGGCACCTCTCTCTCCGAGAGCCGAATCTCTCGCGATGACACGTCCTAGCGCCTTGTCGGCGAGTACCTTGTCCGCCGCGTGTCTCCCGGTGAGATCTTTGTTACGCGAATACGCTATGTCGTGCTCGCGACACGCCGCGTCTAATGGATTTACACCCGGATCGCCTCTGGCTAATCGCTCCTTCAGCCGAGTGCCCGGACCGCAAAACTGATAGCCGGGAATGTGCAATTCGATCGGAAGTGAGCTTATCGCGCGGTTGAAGAGACCTTTGCCTATTTTTTTCGCTGGCATTCGCCCGCAATTTTTTATCAACGGTGCCGGACCGTCGATGTGCGTTCGATGATGCGGTAAATTATAATGTTCTAAGCACCGACGATATTGCTGAACCTCCGAATCCGCCTTTATATGTTCCGGAAGCCTGTCCCCACACGTGGTGGACGTAATCGCCACACAATTGCAATAGAACAGCCTTTGGTACAAATTGTAGCTGCTCGGCGCTAAATTCGCGAATATCGGAAGGTCTTGATAACAGAACGAACATTTTTTTGCTACTGAGCGATGCGCGGTTTTCGCGCACCTATAAATAGGCGCTCGATCCAGCCCTCGGTCAGAAATGCGAAAAATGAGATTCGTGCGACAAACCGCAGGCGATTCGCGTGACGAACTGCGACGATAGATCACGGTCGATGGGGGGCAACGCGGAGAAGCGCAGGCACGGTACGATGCTAACCGGCCACTATACGCGCCATCATTTGCGGTCCCTCGAATTGCGGTAAAACCAACGTTCTGATAAGCTTGTTGGAAAGCCCGCACGGTGTACGTTTCGAGAACGTGTACGTTTACTCAAAGTCGCTTCAGCAACCGAAATATCGATATCTGGAGAATTTATTGACGTCGATCGACGAAATCGGCTACTTTACGTTCTCCAACAACAGTGACGTCATTCCCGAGCGATGCGTGTTCAAACTCGATATTCGTTTTCGATGACGTGGCATGCGACAAGCAAGACACCGTGAGAGAGTATTTTTTAATGGGTAGGCACTCGAACGTCGACTGTTTTTATCTCTGTCAGACGTACGCAAAATACCTAAACATCTGATACGCGACAACGCGAACCTGCTGATCCTGTTCAAACAGGATGGTACCAATCTGAACACGTGTACAACGATCACGTGAATACCGACATGTCGTACGATGAATTCAGCGCGCTGTGCAGCGAATGTTGGCAGCGCAAGTACGGATTCGTAGTGATAGACAAGGACAGCTCGCTCAACAATGGTCG